>CM038676.1:448130816-448404275 GCA_021605205.1 Aegilops longissima | reverse complement strand
CAGTTCCAGAAGTTTGCGTTAGGTACAGATTACTACAGACTGTTCTGTTTTTGACAGATTCTGTTTTTCGTGTGTTTTTTGCTTATTTTGATGAATCTATGGCTAGTAAAATAGTTTATAATCCATGGAGAAGTTGGAATGCAGTAGTTTTAACACCAATATAAATAAAGAATGAGTTCATTACAGTACCTTAAAGTAGTCTTTTGTTTTCTTTCTCTAACGGAGCTCACGAGATTTCTATTGAGTTTTATGTTGTGAAGTTTTCAAGTTTTGGGTAAATTCTTTTGATGGATTATGGAACAAGGAGTGGCAAGAGCCTAAGCTTGGGGATGCCCATGGCACCCCCAAGATAATCCAAGGACAGCAAAAAGTCAAAGCTTGGGGATGCCCCGGAAGGCATCCCCTCTTTCGTCTACTTCCATCGGTAATTTACTTGGAGCTATATTTTTATTCACCACATGATATGTGTTTTGCTTGGAGCATCTTGTATTATTTGCGTCTTTGCTTGTTAGTTTACCACAATCATCCTTGCTGTACACACCTTTTGAGACAGCCATACATGAATTGGAATTTGATAGAATACTCTATGTGCCTCACTTATATCTTTTGAGCTTGATAGTTTTGCTCATAGTGCTTCACTTATATCTTTTGAGCGTGATAATTTTTGCTCTAGTGCTTCACTTAGATCTTTTAGAGCACGGTGGTGGATTTGTTTTAAAGAAACTATTGATCTCTCATGCTTCACTTAGATTATTTTGAGAGTCGTTAATAGCATGGTAATTTGCTTAATATTAATATACTTGGTATTCAAGATATATGAAACTTTCTTTTGAGTGCGTTGAATACTAAGAAAAGTTTGATGCTTGATAATTGTTTTGAGATATGAAGATGGTGATATTAGAGTCATGCTAGTTGAGTATTTGTGGATTTAAAGAATACTTGTGTTGAAGTTTGTGATTCCCGTAGCATGCACGTATGGTGAACCGTTATGTGATGAACTCGGAGCATGATTTATTTATTGATTGTCTTCCTTATGAGTGGCGGTCGGGGATGAGCGATGGTCTTTTCCTACCAATCTATCCCCCTAGGAGCATGCACGTAATACTTTGCTTTGATAACTTCTAGATTTTTGCAATAAGTATATGAGTTCTTTATGACTAATGTTGAGTCCATGGATTATACGCACTCTCACCCTTCCACCATTGCTAGCCTCTCTAATACCGCGCACTTTTCGCCGGTATCATACACCCACCATATATCTTCCTCAATACAGCCACGATACCTACCTATCATGGCATTTCCATAGCCATTCCGAGATATATTGCCATGCAACTTTCCACCGTTCCGTTTATTATGACACGCTCCATCATTGTCATATTGCTAGCATGATCATGTAGTTGACATCGTATTTGTGGCAAAGCCATCGTTCATAATTCTTTCATACATGTCACTCTTGTTTCATTGCATATCCCGGTACACCGCTGGAGGCATTCATATAGAGTCATACTTTGTTCTAATAATCGAGTTGTAATTGTTGAGTTGTAAGAAAAATAAAAGTGTGATGATCATCATTATTAGAGCATTGTCCCAAGTGAGGAAAGGATGATGGAGACCATGATTCCCCCACAAGTCGTGATGAGACTCCGGACGAAAAAAATGAAAAAAAGAGAGAGAAATGAAAAAGAAAAGAGGACATAAAAAAAAGAGAAAGGCCCAAATAAAAAAATGAGAGAAAAAGAGAGAAGGGACAATGCTACTATCCTTTTACCACACTTGTGCTTCAAAGTAGCACCAACATCTTCATGATAGAGAGTCTCTCATTTTGTCACTTTCATATACTAGTGGGAATTTTTCATTATAGAACTTGGCTTGTATATTCCAATGATGGGCTTCCTCAAATGCCCTAGGTCATCGTGAGCAAGCGAGTTGGATGCACACCCACTTAGTTTCTTTTGTTGAGCTTGCATATGCTTATAGCTCTAGTGCATCTATTGCATGGAAATCCCAACTCACTCACATTGATATCTATTGATGGGCATCTCCATAGCCCGTTGATACGCCTAGTTGATGTGAGACTATCTTCTCCCTTTTTGTCTTCTCCACAACCACCATTCTATTCCACATATAGTGCTATATCCATGGCTCACGCTCATGTATTGCGTGAAGATTGAAAAAGTTTTGAAAATGCTAAAGTATGAAACAATTGCTTGGCTTGTCATCGGGGTTGTGCATGATTTAAATATTTTGTGTGGGGAAGATGGAGCATAGCCAGACTATATGATTTTGTAGGGATAACTTTCTTTGGCCATGTTATTTTGAGAAGACATAATTGCTTAGTTAGTATACTTGAAGTATTATTATTTTTATGTCAATATGAACTTTTGTCTTGAATCTTTCAGATCTGAATATTCATACCACAATTAAGAAGATTTACATTGAAATTATGCCAAAGTATCACTCCGAATCAAAAATTCTCTTTTTATCATTTACCTACTCGAGGACGAGCAGGAATTAAGCTTGGGGATGCCTGATACGTCTCCAACGTATCTATAATTTTTGATTGCTCCATGCTACTTTATCTACTGTTTTGGACTATATTGGGCTTTATTTTCCACTTTTATATTATTTTTGGGACTAACCTATTAACCGGAGGCCCAACCCAGAATTGCTGTTTTTTGCCTATTTCAGTGTTTCGAAGAAATGGAATATCAAACGGAGTCCAAACGGAATGAAACCTTCGAACGTGATTTTCTCACGAACGTGATCCAGAGACTTGGACCCTACTCCAAGGAACAACAGAGGCGATCACGAGGGTGGGGCGCGCCTGCCTCGTGGGCTCCCTGTTGCTCCACCGACGCATTCTTCCTCCTATATATACCTACGCACCCCAAACGATCGACACGGAGCAAAAACCTAATTCCACCGCCGCAACTTCCTGTATCCACGAGATCCCATCTTGGGGCCTGTTAGGAGCTCACGAGGGGGCATCCACCATGGAGGGCTTCTACATCATCACCATAGCCTCTCCGATGAAGTGTGAGTAGTTTACTTCAGACCTTCGGGTCCATAGCTAGTAGCTAGATGGCTTCTTCTCTCTTTTTGGATCTCAATACAATGTTCTCCCCCTCTCTCGTGGAGATCTATTCGATGTAATCTTCTTTTTGCGGTGTGTTTGTTGAGACCGATGAATTGTGGGTGTATGATCCGTATTATCTATGAACAATATTTGAATCTTCTCTGAATTCTTTTATGTATGATTGGTTATCTTTGCAAGTCTCTTCGAATTATCCGTTTGGTTTGGCCAACTAGATTGGTAGTTCTTGCAATGGGATAAGTGCTTAGCTTTGGTTTCAATCTTGCGGTGTCCTTACCCAAAGGATGTAAAGGGTTGCAAGGCACGTATTGTATTGTTGCCATCAAGGATAACAAGATGGTTTTTTATCATATTGCATGAATTTATCCTCTACATCATGTCATCTTGCTTAAGGCGTTACTCTGTTTTTAACTTAATACTCTAGATGCATGCTGGATAGCGGTCGATAAGTGGAGTAATAGTAGTAGATGCGAATCGCTTTGGTCTACTTGTCTCGGACGTGATGCCTATATACATGATCATACCTAGATATACTCATAACTATGCTCAATTCTCAAATTGCTCAACAGTAATTTGTTCACCCACCGTAGAATACTTATGCTCTTGAGAGAAGCCACTAGTGAAACCTATGGCCCCGGGTCTATTCTCATCATATCAATCTCCATCACTTTAATACTTGCTTTGTTTTTACTTTGCCTTTTACTTTTCACTTTGCATCTCTATATCAAAATACCAAAAAATTATTTATCATCTCTATCAGATCTCACTCGTAAGTGACCGTGAAGGATTGACAACCCCTAATCGCGTTGGTTGCGAGGAGCTATTGTTTTGTGCAGGTACGAGGGACTCTCGCGTGTGGCCTCCTACTGGATTGATACCTTGGTTCTCAAAAACTGAGGGAAATACTTACACTACTTTATTGCATCACCCTTTCCTCTTCAAGAGAAAACCAACCCAATGCTCAAGAGGTAGCACGCCGTAGGCGCCGCTCTAAATCCCGCCTTGGCAAAAACAGCGACAACAGCGCAACAAGATTTAACCCAGCGATAGAGAAGGGTAAGCCAGCGGATAACAAACAAAGTGCGGAGCCGCTGTCCGAGCACGGCTACGCCGAGCATCAAGACAACCAACCCGTCTCCGGTCAGGAGAACAGTCCGGACGACGACGAGCGCATCATCCTGGAAAGGCAGCTGGAGCAAGAAAGGCTTATGGCCACTGCAAGAAGTTTGAAGAAGCAGAAACAAAGGCTCAAGGCCACAGAAAACACACTCAATAGTAGATGGAATAAAGTGCTCGACATGGCAGAAAAGTACGGTGGCAGTCTCCCCATGAAGAGCTACCCAAAACGGAAGCTGCTGCCAGAGTTCGACGACGAGGCCTTCGAACCCTCACAGCCAAAAAACAAAACCGCCGATCGATCGTATCGACGACCTCGTGACCGCGATAGGATGGCCAACAAGGCCGCACATAAGTCAGTACATGACAACCGCGAGGACCCGCATCAACGGGCCGGCACAACCAAATCCATCTACGGATCAAGGAAACGTGCTCCAGCACTCAGCCAACACCAAATACCACAACCGTCTGAACGCCATGGCACAGCCAAATACAGGGGTGCCGCACACCCCCTATGTTTCTCAGACGAGGTATTAGACCACGAATTTCCAGAAGGGTTCAAACCAGTTAACATAGAGGGATACGACGGAACCACAGACCCGGGGATCTGGATCGAGGACTTCATCCTCCATATTCACATGGCTCGTGGAGACGATCTCCACGCCATCAAATACTTACCCCTCAAGCTCAAAGGACCAGCTCGACACTGGCTGAAAAGCCTCCCCGAAAATTCCATTGGAAGTTGGGAGGAGCTCGAGGATGCTTTCCGGACTAACTTTCAAGGGACTTATGTCCGACCCCCGGACGCTGATGATTTGAGTCACATAATTCAACAGCCCGGAGAGTCAGCCCGAAAGCTTTGGAATAGGTTTCTCACTAAGAAGAACCAAATTTTCGACTGTCCGAACGCTGAAGCCCTAGCAGCTTTCAAGCACAGCGTTCGAGATGAATGGCTTGCCAGACACCTTGGCCAAGAAAAGCCGAGAACAATGGCAGCCCTAACAAGCCTCATGACCCACTTTTGCGCAGGCGAGGACAACTGGTTAGCTTGCAGCAGCACCAGCGACCCAAGCACATCCAAGGTCCGGGACGGCAATGGAAAACCGCGACGCAGTAAAAACAAGCGCCGGAATAAAGAAGACAGCCCAGACAACACGGTGGTAAACGCCAGATTTAGCGGCTCTCGACCGGGTCAGCGGAAAAAGCCCTCTAAAGGCAACAGAGATGAACCAACCGGCCTAAACAAAATTCTAGACAAACTATGTCAGATCCACGGCACCCCTGGCAAGCCTGCAAATCATACCCACAGAGATTGCTGGGTCTTCAAGCAGGCTGGCAAGCTGAACGCCGAACACAAGGGGGAGAACACTCTGAGCGAGGACGAGGATACGCCTCGCCAACAAGACACTGGGGGACAGAAAAAATTCCCACCAGGAGTCAAAACAGTAAATGTTATCCACGTGACAAAGAGGAGAGGCAAATACGCACTCCGAAATACACGAGCCATAGAGCCCGTCATCCATGAGTCCTGCCACTAGTCGGCCTGCCCGGTCACTTTCGATCGCAGGGATCACCTAATAGGTATCCGGCAGGAAGGATCAGCCGCCTTAGTGCTGGACCCAATAGTAAACGGATACCACCTTACACGAGTCCTTATGGACGGCGGCAGTAGTCTAAATCTGATACACCAGGACACTGTCCGCAAAATGGGGATAAACCCAACAAACATCAGCCACAGTAATACTACCTTCAAAGGAGTAATACCAGGCACAGAGGCTCGCTGCACGGGCTCTCTAGTACTGGAGGTTGTGTTCGGCTCGCCCGACAACCTCCGGAGCGAAAGGTTAACCTTCACATTGCTCCATTCCGAAGTGGCTATCAAGCACTACTCGGACGAGAGGCTTTCGCCCGTTTCAATGCAATACCGCACTACGCTTTACTCCAACTTAAAATGCCCGGTCCGCGCGGCACCATCACAGTACATGGAAATGTCGAGCGTTCGTTCCGAGCAGAAGAACGCACGGCTGCTTTAACAGCCGAACACTAGACGACCTCACCACCAGAGATGATGACCGGTCGTTAGGACCGCAGACACGGTTATACGAGTCCGGCCAATCATTGGATAGATATTGGTTCGATGGTTACACCCATATAGACGGTACCAGGGGCTTCGCCGCAATAATTCGGCTCATCTTTACCCATCTCGACTTTTTCATGGTTTATTTATAATAACCAAAATTTTGCACATCTTCTCAGTAAGCACCTCTCTTTTACAGATGACGATCGTGCTACACCCATCCAGGATATGGCACAACAGAGACACAGGCGCAGACGTGCAGAAGGGACCCATACAAAGGTTTCTCTTTAGATTAAGACCCTGCGTAAACCTTTTTTACTGTCTTTTGTTGTTCACATCCTCCGGATTCTCAATGCAACCGAGAAGGATGCTGACGTCTTGGCATGTGGCCACGTCAGAATATTGCTCGTACCTGGACACCATGGGTTCATTATCCAAGGGCATCACCTAAGCCCAGTATATGTTTCAAAGACCGAACACCTTAGGGAGTGTTCGGTGCCGCGAGTTAGGCCTTATATGCATCAGCTTCGAATCATGCCTTTGGTCAAATGTTGGGTTTGCCCGGCTCCTGTGTTTTGCTACCTTACGTTCCGCTCTATCGGCTAAGGTGGCACCAAGAGAACTGCTGCGATTGTGCCCTGGCTAGCCCGGAAAAGCACCTCAGTAGAGAAAGCCGAAAACTGACTGTCATGATAAAGCGAGAGACTAGTCAACCACACGATGACTTATCGGAATCTTCGGGATTCCTCCACATTAACGAAGGGCCGTTTCCCGGCCAGGCATGACCGCACCCCGTATTCAGATGAGCGCGGAGCCACCAGGGGCTATATAGTAGCCCCACTGTCAAACTCCTATGGCTAAGTGAAAGTGTTAAAGCAATATAGTTCGATTGCCTAGTTCGCTGCGCTATCACCTCCTTAATGGACCAAGACGTCGGATCAAGTGTGAACACGCGTCTTCTGCGAACACCCCTGCATTATATGCGTGGGGGCTGAAGCCGGCGACTGCAAACTTTCAGGTTATATAAACATATACACAAATGGCCGCACATGAGGCATCTTAACACTTCTAGGCAAAAGTATAAAAATAGCCTTTATACAATTTAGTAAAACATTGTTTTTCAATGGGAATACATGTCATTCGAACATAATATTCTTCGAGCACTGCGCTTCTATTGAACGAGCGCTGTCAAGGGCCTCATCAAAATAGTGCTCGGCAGCTACTCGGCTAATTGCCGAACTAGGGGCTGCAATTGCGGTGGCGTCCATCTCCGTACAGTGCGTTTTGACACGGGCAAGCGCCATCCGCGCACCCTCGATGCACGCCGACCTATTCATAGCGTCGATGCGCGACACCGCACCAAGGAACCGTTGCACCAAACTGAAGTAACTGTTCGGCCTTGGCCCTGCCGGCCACAGGTGATCCACAACAGACCTCATGGCGAGTCCGGACAACCTATGCAGCTCGGCCAATTCGGCCATCCGCTCATTCAGAGGAAGCGGACGCGCTGGACCATTAAATTGTGACTAGAACAGCTTCTCCACCTCGCGATCTCTTTGATCTTTGAAGAACTCGGCCCATCAGCAGCACTCGCTGCCAAATCCAGATAGGCATCTGTAGAACTCCACAGCCGGTCCAGAGGAGCATACTTAGGATCTACGAACTCCATCCGCAGCATAAAGGGCTTCCCAGCCGCGATATCCCCGGCGTGACACAGTTCCTCCTTCATCGCTCTAATTGTAGAGCAGGATTCCTTGGCTGCTACCATGGCCTTCTCCAGCTCCGTAGCCATCATTTGGCTTTCCTTCTCAAGAAGCCGGTATCGGTCGGCGGCATCACTTAACTCAACGGCCATCTTGGCCATCTTCTCCTTAATTTGGCAATGGGCAGCTTGTTCGACCCTCAACTCTTCAGCCGCCTTTAGAGCGGCCGCACCAGTATTCCTGGCTTGCTTTTTGGCTCAGGCAAGTTCCGCCCGAAGGGTCTCCATTGCCGCAGCTCCATCTGCATTTCACAACATGTTCAAGATACTGCATTACGCTCCTCTTACCATATGTGGAAATCCGGAGATATTACGTACCCTGCGCCTCGTCAAGCCGCTTGTTGACAAGCACGATGTCGGCATCTGCCGCATCAAGTCGCCGCGTTAGCTCGGCAACCTCACAAGTCAGGCTAGCCACCGGACCTCCTACCACCTGCATGTGAAGACGGCTGGATTATTACCTGCGACTATGATCCTCTGTTTACCGCTGTTTCCAGCGGCAACCAGAGTCTCAGGGGCTACTATCTGCACATGGCACATTTTAAACATGTGCGGTACTGACAAAAATACACGTCACTTCGCGTACCTCAAAACCTTTCAGCAGACTCATAAAGGCTTCATGCAACCCGCTTTCTACAGATGAAACCCTCTCAACCACCACGCCCATTAGCGCACGGTGCACATCTGAGATAGCCGCCTGCTCTAGCAGATCCTTCAGTGCATCCGACCGCATGACAGGCAGAGTTGGACCCTTCCGGTTGCTCTCTTCAAGAGCCGGATACTGAGGACTTCGGGTGGCCAAAGAATCACCCTCTGACCTTGCCGGATCGGGAGAAGCCCTTCGAGACGACACCTCAGGGTCGCCCGCCTCGTAAGGCGGGATGGCGTGGGGAGGTGTTTCGCTCTCCATCATCTCCGGAGGAAGATCCCCCGAAGACGAACTCTGCCGAGAAGGGCCATGATCCGGACTGCAAGACGGATGTTTCGTTTATTTTCCTCAGAGGTAAAGTAGGATGTTTTTTACAACTAAACCCTTTCTTCTACTTACAGCTCAATGGAGGGCTGATCCCCTTGCGGGCACTGTACGGCCGGAGTATCCCCTGGGCCAGGACCCTCAGGCGAAGATTCCTTCCCCCGTTTAGAGGCTATTGTCTTCGGGCCTTCAGAGGCGGTCCTACCTTCCTTGGGGAAAGAGAGCTTCGGCTTCTTCTCCCCGATTGTCCGCCTTCGTGGAGGCGTCAGGCTCTTTCTTCCCACTTTTATCCTCCCCTGAGGGCGCTTGGTAGGGCGCGAGCTCCAACATCCGGACTAGTACCAGATCCGGTGAGACCTCGGGGAGGGGGGCCGAACACCTGATCATCTTTGCCTTTGCTATCCAGTCCTGGTCAAAGAGAGACTTTTCAGAATGATGTCATGATGAATAGAAATACAACGTGTTCGGCCATAAGGCGACTTACTTGGGTATCTGGATGATTGCAGCTCAGACCCGCGTCCTCGGTGGAATCCGGTCACATAACTTGCGGTCCAAAGTACAATTTGTACATCTCCTCGGGCGTCATGCCGAGGAAGTGCTGAATAGCTCGCGGTCCCTCCGGATTGAATTCCCATAGACGGAGGGGACGACGTTTACAGGGTAGGGTTCAGCGAAGTAACATTACTTGCGTTACTGTGACCATATCAATATCTCTTTCGAGAAGATCTCGGATGCGGCCGTGCAGTATGGGCACGTCCTTCACTGGCCCCCAGTCTAGCCCCTTGTTGATCCATGACGTTAGTCGTGGAGGGTGACCCGAGCGAAAGGCAGGTGGGGCCACCCATTTGGTACCCCTGGGAGCTGTGACATAAAACCATTCTTGTTTCCATAAGCTGGACACCTCCTGGAAAGAACCCTCGGGCCATGGGGCATCGACGCTCTTGCTTATTACAGCACCTCCACATTCTGCATACCTCCCCTCGATTGTCTTCGGCTCCACTTGGAAGGTCTTGAGCCACAGGCCGAAGTGAGGGGTGATGCGGAGAAAAGCTTCACACACGACGATAAAAGACGAGATGTGGAGAATAGAATCCAGAGCTAAATCATGGAAGTCCAGCCCATAATAGATCATGAGCCCCCTTACAAAGGGATCCAGAGCCAGGCCTAGCCCTCGAAGGAAGTGAGATATGAATACTACGCTCTCACCGGGTTTGGGAGTAGGTACGACCTGCCCTTGAGTAGGCAGCCGGTGCGCAATCTCGCTGGTCAAGAACCTGGCCTCTCTTAACTTTCTGACATCTTCCTCCGTGACGGAGGAGGGCATCCACCGACCTTGAACGTTGGATCCGGACATGGTTGAAGGTCCGAAGCGCCTGACCTGAGCTTTGGGTGTTGGAACTCGAGGCGGGGAGGGATTTGATTTAGTTCGAGGAATAAAAAAGGATAGGCCTTGGTCTCTTTATAAAGAGGGTGAATACCAGGCTTCCTCCTCGTGACCATTTGGGACTTGCCTATAATCGAGGAGTCATACCAGCGTGCACGATTGGGTTACCCACGCCCTGTTGATGAGAATCCCATAATAAGGGGACACGATCTCTGCTTCGACAAGACGTGCCAAGGGAACCGCCTCGCGATGTGCGCCAAGGCTGGTTGAAAAACACGGTTCGATAATAACCGGGCCATGGCATGATGTCATGGTATCAAATACGTCAGCAGGTCGGATTTTTGAATATTATTCTCTCTGCGGTGGAACGTGGAACTTGTTTGCAGAGCCGGACACTATCCTTGTGTTCAAGATCTTCTATGGAGTATTCGGAGGAGGAACCCGCCTTGCAATGCCGAAGACAATCTGCGCGCCGGACTCATCATCATTGAAGCCTAGTTCAGGGGCTACTGAGGGAGTCCTGGATTAGGGGGTATCCGGACAGCCGGATTATATCCTTTGGCCGGACTATTGGACTATGAAGATACAAGATTGAAGTCTTCGTCTCGTGTTCGGATGGGACTCTCTTGGCGTGGAAGGCAAGCTTGGCAATACGGATATGTAGATCTCCTTCTGTTGTAACCGACTCTGTCTAACCCTAGCCCCCTCCGGTGTCTATATAAACCGGAGGGTTTAGTCCGTAGGACGACAACAATCATACCATAGGCTAGCTTCTAGGGTTTAGCCTCTACGATCTCGTGGTAGATCAACTCTTGTAATACTCATATTCATCAAGACAATCAAGCAGGAAGTAGGGTATTGCCTCCATAGAGAGGGCCCGAACCTGGGTAAACATTGTGTCCCTTGCCTCCTGTTACCATCCACCTTAGACGCACAGTTCGGGACCCCCTACCCGAGATCCGCCGGTTTTGACACCGACAGCGGTATTGTTGGATGAAGCGTCTCGGACCAACATTACGTGTACGCTTACGCGAGACTGGTTCTACCGACGTGCTTTGCACATAGGTGGCTGGTGGGTGTCAGTTTCTCCAACTTTAGTTGAACCGAGTGTTGCTACGCCCGGTCCTTGAGAAGGTTAAAACAACACTAACTTGACGAACTATCGTTGTGGTTTTGATGCGTAGGTAAGAACGGTTCTTGCTCACCCCGTAGCAGCCACGTAAAACTTGCAACAACAAAGTAGAGGACGTCTAACTTGTTTTTGCAGGGCATGTTGTGATGTGATATGGTCAAGGCATGATGCTATATTTTATTGTATGAGATGATCATGTTTTGTAACCGAGTTATCGGCAACTGGCAGGAGCCATATGGTTGTCGCTTTATTGTATGCAATGCAATCGCCATGTAATTGCTTTACTTTATCACTAAGCGGTAGCGATAGTCGTAGAAGCAATAGTTGGCGAGACGACAAACGATGCTACGATGGAGATCAAGGTGTCGCGCCGGTGACGATGGTGATCATGACGGTGCTTCGGAGATGGAGATCACAAGCACAAGGTGCTGATGGACATATCATATCACTTATATTGATTGCATGTGATGTTTATCTTTTATGCATCTTATTTTGCTTTGATTGACAGTAGCATTATAAGATGATCTCTCACTAAATTTCAAGATAAAAGTGTTCTCCCTGAGAATGCATCGTTGCCAAAGTTCGTCGTGCCCAGACACCACGTGATGATCGGGTGTGATAAGCTCTACATCCATCTACAACGGGTGCAAGCCAGTTTTGCACACGCAGAATACTCAGATTAAACTTGACGAGCCTAGCATATGCAGATATGGCCTCGGAACACGAAAGGTCGAGCGTGAATCATATAGTAGATATGATCAACATAGTGATGTTCACCATTGAAAACTACTCCATTTCACGTGATGACCGGTTATGGTTTAGTTGATTTGGATCACGTGATCACTTAGATGATTAGAGGGATGTCTATCTAAGTGGGAGTTCTTAAGTAATATGATTAATTGAACTTTAATTTATCATGAACTTAGTCCTGGTAGTATTAGCATATCTATGTTGTAGATCAATAGCTCGCGATGTTGCTCCTTGTTTATTGTGTTCCTAGAGAAAAACTATGTTGAAAAATGTTAGTAGCAATGATGCGGATTGGATCTGTGATCTGAGGATTATCCTCATTGCTGCATAGAAGAATTATGTCCTTGATGCACCACTAGGTGACAGACCGATTGCAGGAGCAACTGCAGACGTTATGAACGTTTGGCAAGCTCGATATGATGACTACTTGATAGTTTAGTGCACCATGCTTTACGACTTAGAATCGGGGCTTCAAAGACGTTTTTTTGAAACGCCACGGAGCATATGAGATGTTCCAAGAGTTGAAATTAGTATTTCATACTCATGCCCGTGTCGAGAGGTATGAGACCTCTGACAGTACTTTGCCTAAAAGATGGAGGAGAATAGCTCAATCAGTGAGCATGTGCTCAGATTGTCTGGGTACTACAATTGCTTGAATCAAGTGGGAGTTAATCTTCCAGATAAGATAGTAATTGACAAAGTTCTCTAGTCACTATCACCAAGTTACTAGAACTTCGTGATGAACTATAATGTGCAAGGGATGACGAAAACAATTCCCAAGCTCTTCGCGATGCTAAAATCAGCGAAGGTAGAAATTAAGAAAAACATCAAGTGTTGATGGTTGACAAGACCACTAGTTTCAAGAAAAGGGCAAAGGGAAGAAGGGGAACTTCAAGAAGAATGACAAACGAGTTGCTGCTCAAGTGAAGAATCCCAAGTCTGGACCTAAGCCTGAGACTAAGTGCTTCTACTACAAAGGGACTGGTCACTAGAAGTGGAACTGCCCTAGATACTTGGCGGATAAGAAGGATGGCATAGTGAACAAAGGTATATTTGATATACATGTTATTGATGTGTACTTTACTAGTGTTTATAGCAACCCCTTAGTATTTGATACTAGTTCAGTTGCTAAGATTTGTAACTCGAAATGGGAGTTGCAGAATGAACAGAGACTAGTTAAGGGTGAAGTGACGATGTGTGTTGGAAGTAGTTCCAAAATTGATATGATCATCATTGCACACTCCCTATACTTTCGAGATTAGTGTTGAATCTAAATAAGTGTTATTTGGTGTTTGCGTTGAGCATGAATATGATTTGATCATGTTTATTGCAATACGGTTATTCATTTAAGTTAAAGAATAATTGTTGTTCTGTTTACATGAATAAAACCTTATATGGTTACACACCCAATGAAAATGGTTCGTTGGATCTCGATCGTAGTGATACACATATTCATAATATTGAAGCCAAAAGATGCAAAGTTAATAATGATAGTGCAACTTATTTGGGGCACTACCGTTTAGGTCATATTGGTGTAAAGCGCATGAAGAAACTCCATGCTGATGGGCTTTTGGAATCACTTGATGCTTGCGAACCATGCCTCTTGGGCAAGATGACTAAAACGCCGTTCTCCGGAACAACGGAGCGAGCAGCAGATTTGTTGAAAATCATACATACTGTTGTATGTGGTCCGATGAATATTGAGGCTCGCGGTAGGTATCATTATTTTCTGACCTTCATAGATGATTTGAGCAGATATGGGTATATCTACTTGATGAAACCTAAAGTCTGAAACATTTGAAAAGTTCATATAATTTCAGAGTGAAGTGGAAAATCATCGTAACAAGAAAATAAAGTTTCTACGATCTGATCATGGAGGAGAATATTTGAGTTACGAGTTTGGTCTTCATTTGAAACAATGCGGAATAGTTTCGCAACTCACGCCACCTGGAACACCACAGCGTAAAGGTGTGTCCGGACGTCATAACCGTACTTTATTAAATTTGGTGCGATCTATGATGTCTCTTACCGATTTACCACTATCGTTTTGGGGTTATGCATTAGAGACAGCTGCATTCACGTTAAATAGGGCACCATCTAAATCCATTGAGACGACAATATGAACTGTGGTTTGGCAAGAAACCAAAGTTGTCGTTTCTTAAAGTTTGGGGTTGCAATGCTTATGTGAAGAAGTTTCATCCTGATAAGCTCAAACCCGAATCGAAGAAATATGTCTTCATAGGATACCCAAAGGAGACAGTTGGGTACACCTTCTATCACAGATCCGAAGGCAAGACATTTGTTGCTAAGAATGGATCCTTTCTAGAGAAAGGAGTTTCTCTCGAAAGAAGTGAGTGGGAGGAAAGTAGAACTTGATGAGGTAACTTGATGAGGAAAGTAGTTCATCACAGAAATCAGTTCCTGTGATTCCTACACCAATTAGTGAGGAATCTAATGATGATGATCATGTAACTTCAGTCAAGTTACTACCGAACCCCATAGGTCAACCATTGTGAGATCCGCACCAGAGTGGTACGATAATCCTTTTCTGGAGGTCATGTTACTTGACCATGACGAATCTACGAACTATTTGGAAGAGATGATGAGCCCAGATTCCGCGAAATGGCTTGAGGCCATGAAATCTGAGATAGGATCCATGTATGAGAACAAAGTATGGACTTTGGTTGACTTGCCCGTTGATCAGCAAGCCATAGAAAATAAATGGATCTTCAAGAGGAAGATGGGCGCTGATAGTAGTGTTACTATCTACAAAGCTCGAATTGTCGAAAAAATGTTTTCGACAAGTTCAAGGTGTGGACTACGATGAGATTTTCTCACTCATAGCGATGTTTAAGTCTATCCGAATCATGTTAGCAAATTGCCACATTTTATGAAATATGGCAAATGCATGTCAAAACTACATTCCTTAATGGATTTCTTAAAGAAGAGTTGTATATGATGCAACCAGAAGGTTTTGTCGATCCTAAAGGTGCCAACAAAATGTGCAAGCTCCAGCGATCCATCTATGGACTGGTGCAAGCATCTCGGAGTTGGAATATACGCTTTGATAAGTTGATCAAAGCATATAGTTTTATACAGACTTGTGGTGAAGACTGTGTTTACAAGAAAGTGAGTGGGAGCACTACATCATTTCTGATAAGTATATGTGAATGACATATTGTTAATCAGAAATAATGTGGAATTTTCTAGAAAGCATAAAAGGAGTGTTTGAAAGGAGTTTTTTCAAAGAAAGACCTCGATAAAGCTGCTTACATGTTGAGCATCAAGATCTATAGAGATAGATCAAGATGATTGATAAGTTTTTTCAATGAGTACATACCTTGAAAAGTTTTTGAAGTAGTTCAAAATGGAACAGTCAAAGAAAGAGTTCTTGCATGTGTTACACGGTGTGAAATTGAGTAAGACTCGAAGCCCGACCACGGCAGAACACAGAGAGAGAATGGAAGTCATTCCCCATGCCTTAGCCATAGGTTTTATAAAGTATGCCATGTTGTGTACCAGACATATTGTATACCCTACACTGAGTTTAGCAAGGTAGTACAATAGTGATCTAGGAGTAGATCACTGGACAGCGGTCAAAATTATCCTTAGTAGAATAAGGATATGTTTCTCGATTATGTAGGTGACAAAAGGTTCGTCGTAAAGGGTTACTCGATGCAAGTTTTGACACTGATCCAGATGACTCTAAAGTCTCAATCTGGATACATATTGAAAGTGGGAGCAATTAGCTAGAGTAGCCCCATGCAGAGCATTGTTGACATAGAAATTTGCAAAATACATACGGATCTGAATATGGCAGACCCGTTGACTAAACTTCTCTCACAAGCAAAACATGATCACACCTTAGTACTCTTTGGTGTTATTCACATAGCGATGTGAACTAGATTATTGACTCTAGTAAACCTTTTGGGTGTTGGTCACATGACGATGCGAACTATGGGTGTTAATCACATGGTGATGTGAACTATTGATGTTAAATCACATGGCGATGTGATCTGGATTATTGACTCTAGTGCAAGTGGGAGACTGAAGAAAATATGCTCTAGAGGCAATAATAAAGTTATTATTTATTTCCTTATTTCATGATAAATGTTTATTATTCATGCTAGAATTGTATTAACCGGAATCTTGATACACGTGTGAATACCTAGGCAAAACAACGTGACACTAGTATGCCTCTACTTGACTAGCTTGTTGAATCAAAGATGGTTAAGTTTCCTAGCCATAGACATGAGTTTTCATTTGATTGACGGGATCGCATCATTAGGAGAATGATGTGATTGACTTGACCCATTCCGTTAGCTTAGCACTTGATCGTTTAGTATGTTGCTATTGCTTTCTTCATGACTTATACATGTTCCTGTGACTATGAGATTATGCAACTCCCGTTTACCGGAGGAACACTTTGTGTGCTACCAAACGTCACAACGTAATTGGGTGATTATAAAGGTGCTCTACAGGTGTCTCCAAAGGTACTTTTTGGGTTGGCGTATTTCGAGATTAGGATTTGTCACTCCGATTGTCGGAGAGGTATCTCTGGGCCCACTCAGTAATGCACATCACTATAAGCCTTGCAAGCATTGTAACTAATGAGTTAGTTGCGGGATGATGTATCACGGAACGAGTAAAGAGACTTGTCCGTAACAAGATTGAACTAGGTATCGAGATACCGACGATCGAATCTCGGGCAAGTAACATACCGATGACAAAGGGAACAACGTATGTTGTTATGCGGTTCGACCGATAAAGATCTTCGTAGAATATGTAGGAGCCAATATGGGCATCCAAGTTCCGCTACTGGTTATTGACCAGAGAAGTGTCTCGGTCATGTCTACATAGTTCTCGAACCCGTAGGGTCCGCACGCTTAAACGTTCGTTGACGATATAGTATTATATGAGTTATGTATGTTGGTGACCGAATGTTGTCCGGAGTCCCGGATGAGATCACGGACATGACGAGGAGCTCCGGAATGGTCCGAAGGTAAAGATTCATATATTGGATGATATGGTTAGGCCAAGGGGTCAGGCCCACGGGCCTATAAGTCGGTGCAAAAGGAGTTTTGCGGAGGCCAGGGGGCCAAACGCCGGAGACCCTGGCGTCTGGCCCTGGGCTAGACACCGAGGCCCATGGCATCTGGGCCAGACGCCAAGGTTTGTGGCGTTTGGTCCTGGAGTCCGAGTGGGACTCTTACCTTTCGGGCAAAACCGACTTTGAGCAGGCTTTTGCTCCAAGTTTCGACCCCAGGGCTCAACATATAAATAGAGGGGCAGGGCTAGCACCAAAGACACATCAAGAAACACCAAGCCGTGTGCCGACAACCCTGTCCCCTCTAGTTTATCCTCCGCCATAGTTTCTGTAGTGCTTGGCGAAGCCCTGAGGAAATTGTTCTTCATCAACACCGTCACCATGCCGTCGTGTTGCCGGAACTCATCTACTACTTCGCCCGTCTTGCTGGATCAAGAAGGCGAGGACGCCATCGAGCTGAACGTGTGCAGAACTCGGAGGTGCCGTACGTTCGATACATGGATCGGTCGGATCGTGAAGACGTACGACTACATCAACCGCGTTAATAAACGCTTTCGCTTACGGTCTACGAGGGTACGTAGACAACACTCTCCCCTCTCGTTGCTATGCATCACCATGATCTTGCGTGTGCGTAGGAACTTTTTTGAAATTACTATGTTCCCCAACATGTGATCCCTACACCAATTAGTGAGGAAGTTAATGATAATGATCATGAAACTTTAGATCAAGTTACTACCGAACCTTGTAGGTCAACCAGAGTAAGATCCGCACCAGAGTGGTACAGTAATCCTGTTCTGGAGGTCATGTTACTTGACCATGACGAACCTATGAACTATAAGGAAGCGATGATGATCCTAGATTCCGCGAAATGGCTTGAGGCCATGAAATCTGAGATGGGATCCATGTATGAGAACAAAGTGTGGACTTTGATTGACTTGCCCGATGATCGGCAAGCCATCGAGAATAAATGGATCTTCAAGAAGAAGACTGACGCTGACGGTAATGTTACTGTCTACAAAGCTCGACTTGTTGCGGAAGGTTTTCGACAAGTTCAAGGAGTTTACTACAATGAGACTTTGTCACCCGTAGTGATGCTTAAGTCCATCCGAATCATGTTACAAACTGCTACATTTTATGATTATGAAATTTGGCAAATGGATGTAAAGACTGCATTCCTGAATGGATTTCTGGAAGAAGAGTTGTATATGATGCAACCTGAAGGTTTTATCAGTCCAAAGGATGCTAACAAAGTGTGCAAGCTCTAGCGATCCATTTATGGACTGGTGCAAGCATCTCGGAGTTGGAATAAACGCTTTGATAGTGTGATCAAAGCATATGGTTTTATACAAACTTTTGGAGAAGGCTGTATTTACAAGAAAGTGAGTGGGAGCTCTGTAGCATTTCTAATATTATATGTGGATGACATATTGTTGATTGGAAATGATATAGAATTTCTGGATAGCATAAAAGGATACTTGAACAAGCGTTTTTCAATGAAAGACCTCGGTGAAGCTGCTTATATATTGGGCGTCAAGATCTATAAAGATAGATCGAGACGCTTAATTGGATTTTCACAAAGCACATACCTTGATAAAGTTTTGAAGAAGTTCAAAATGGATCAAGCAAAGAAAGGGTTCTTGCCTGTATTACAAGGTGTGAAGTTGAGTCAGATTCAATGCCCGACCACTGCAAAAGATAGAGAGAAAATGAAAGTCATCCCCTATGCTTCAGCCATAGGTTCTATCATGTATGCAATGTTGTGTACCAGACCTGATGTGTGCCTTGCTATTAGTTTAGCAGGGAGGTACCAAAGTAATCCAGGAGCGTATCACTGGACAGCGGTCAAGAGCATCGTGAAATACCTAAAAAGGACTAACAATATGTTTCTCGTTTATGGAGGTGACAAAGAGCTCGTCGTAAATGGTTACGTTGATGCAAGCTTTGACACTGATCCGGATGACTCTAAGTCACAAACCGGATACGTATTTATATTGAACGGTGGAGCTGTCAGTTGGTGCAGTTCTAAGCAAAGCGTCGTGGCGAGATCTACGTGTAAAGCGGAGTACATAGCTGCTTCGGAAGCAGCAAATGAAGGAGTCTGGATGAAGGAGTTCATATCTGATCTAGGCGCCATACCTAGTGCATCGGGTCCAATGAAAATCTTTTGTGACAATACTGGTGAAATTGCCTTGGCAAAGGAATCTAGATTTCACAAGAGAACCAAGCACATCAAGAGACGCTTCAATTCCATCCGCGATCAAGTCAGGGAGGGAGACATAGAGATTTGCAAGATACATATGGATCTGAATTTTGCAGACCCGTTGACTAAGCCTCTCTCACGAGCAAAACATGATCAACACCAAGACTCCCATGGGTTTTAGAATCATTATTGTGTAATCTAGATTATTGACTCTAGTGCAAGTGGGAGACTGAAGGAAATATTCCCTAGAGGTAATAATAAAGTTGTTATTTATATTTCCTTATATCATGATAAATGTTTATTATTCATGCTAGAATTGTATTAACCGGAAACTTAGTGCATGTGTGAATACATAGAAAACAGAGTGTCACTAGTATGCCTCTACTTGACTAGCTCGTTTAATCAAAGATGGTTAAGTTTCCTAGACATAGACATGAGTTGTCATTTGATTAACGGGATCACATCATTAGAGAATGATGTGATTGACTTTACCCATTCCGTTAGCTTAGCACTTGATCATTTAGTATGTTGCTATTGCTTTCTTCATGACTTATACATGTTCCTATGACTATGAGATTATGCAACTCCCGAATACCGGAGGAACACTTTGTGTGCTACCAAACGTCACAACGTAACTAGGTGATTATAAAGGTGCTCTACAGGTGTCTCCGATGGTGTTTGTTGAGTTGGCATAGATTGAGATTAGGATTTGTCACTCCGATTGTCGGATAGGTATCTCTGGGCCCTCTTGGTAGTGCACATCACTATAAGCCTTGCAAGCAATGTGATTAATGAGTTAGTTGCGGGATGATGCATTACGGAACGAGTAAAGAGACTTGCCGGTAACGAGATTGAACTAGGTATTGAGATACCGACGATCGAATTTCGGGCAAGTAACATACCGATGACAAAGGAACAACGTCATTTTGACCGATAAAGATCTTCGTAGAATATGTGGGAGCCAATATGAACATCCAGGTTCCGCTATTGGTTATTGACCGAAGATGTGTCTCGGTCATGTCTACATAGTTCTCGAACCTGTAGGGTCCGCACGCTTAACGTTCAGTGACGATCGGTATTATGAGTTTATGTGCTTTGATGTACCGAAGGTAGTTCGGAGTCCCGGATATGATCACGGACATGACGAGGAGTCTCGAAATGATTGAGACATAAAGATTGATATATTGGACGGCTATATTCGGACACCGGAAGTGTTCCGGGTGATTTCAGAGAAAACCGGAGTGCTGGAGGGTTACCGAAACCCCCTCGGGGAAAGATTGGGCCTACATGGGCCATAGGGAAGCGGGGAGGCAGCCCACAAGGGGCAGTCACGCCCCCTCCCTATAGGGAGTCCGAATTAGACTAGGGAGGGGGGCGCCCCCGCTTTCCTTCTCCTCTTCCTCTCCTTTCCCTCTTTCCCCTTCTCGTCCTAGTTGGACTAGGAAAGGAGGAATCGTACTCCCACTAGGAGGAGGATTCCTCCCCTCCTTGGCGCGCCCTAGGGCCGGTCGTCCTTCCCCCTTGCTCCTTTATATACGGGGGCAGGGGGGCACCCTAGAACACAACAACAGACATTGTCTTAGCCGTGTGCGGTTCCCCCCTCCACCATAATCCACCTCGGTCATATTGTTGCAGTGCTTAGGCGAAGCCCTGCGTCGGTAACTTCATCATCACCGTCATCACGCCGTCGTGCTGACGAAGCTCTCCCTCGACACTCAGCTGGATCGAGAGTTCGTGGGACGTCACCGAGCTAAACGTGTGTAGATCGCGGAGGTGTCGTACTTTCGGTACTAGGATCAGTCGGATCGTGAAGACGTACAACTACATCAACCGCATTGTCATAACGCTTCCGCTTTCGGTCTATGAGGGTACGTAGACAACACTCTCCCCTCTCGTTGCTATGCATCACCATGATAGATCTTGCGTGTGCGTAGGAATTTTTTTGAAATTACTGCGTTCCCCAACACTCTTCCTCTTCAATATCAAATCTTCTTCGGAAGAATCATATGACGAACTCATCTACAATGTTGAATTTAAAGTAGTCTACAAAAACTGCAAACAACATGCACCAAATTCATGTAAAAAAATATGAAGTTGAAGCAATACATACCTTGCAAGCGTTTTGTCGAACACCTTGTGGGCGCCGAGCGGCAGTGGGCGGCCGGGCGCTGTTCGTCGGAGGAATGGAGCGCGCGAGGGGCGGCGGCGACTAGAGGAAGATGAAGGAAGCAACAGCGGTGCGGGGATAGGCTGGGGAAGTGCCGGAATGGTCGCCGGAATGGTCACCGGAATGGTGCGGGCGGTGGCGCCAACGGTTGGATTGGGATAGGTGGAAGTCGCGAGCGGGCACTCGAGTGTGCAGCGCGCGGGAGCGGGCGCGGCAAATAAACGACGCGTGATGCCGTTTCGGCCGGCGCGCTGAACTACTGATGTCGCGCGCGCAGTTTTAGCGCCTCCGCTGGAGCTCCCGGAATGGTTGCGCGCGCGCAAAAAACCCAAATTTTCCAGCGTGGCTGTTGGAGATGCTCTGAAATGCATATTCTGAATTAGGTTTGGCGCCAAAAAACCATTGCTCAGAGAGTGAAAACATTTGCTTGGGGACTGCTTCGACGCGCTCTTCCTCCATTTTCTCCATGCTACAAAGGCTTTGCCTAATGTAGGAGTTGATGTTCCTCTGTTCGAACAAAGTATCCAATGAGCACACTTTACCCTCATCTAATAAATATGATCATCCCTCTAATCAGTTTCAGCTTGCAGGTTGTAATGCTTTTGTTGTTGTTGCAACATTTAGTCCATCCATGGGAGGGAATATAGCAACAATTGGAGTGTTCTTAATAAACCCTATCTCTGATCATTCTATCCTTACCCAGGCAATTTCTTCAGACACAAAATCTATTTTGTAGGATGAAGCTTCACGCCTTGTTGTGACGGCCTTAGTAGATAAAGAACTTGGTTGAAGAGATCTCAACTTCCTTACATATTGCAAAACATTGGTGATTGCAGCTGAAGCCAAGAACATTCTTTCTGATCCCGGGCATTGGAGCATCAGACCCACTCTAGCCGTTTTTTCTTTCTTCTTCAGCCTTGTTGAACTAAAGTTATCCATATCCCTAGAACTCTTAATCTAATTACCCTTTCTCTTGCTAAACGGGCATTCAGAAATAGAGCGGTTACCAATTATGTTTATCTCTACAGTGAAGAATCAAGATGTAACTTAAAAAGGCTTCTGAAGCCGCTAGGGGAGGCTATTATCTGTATACTGTTCGGGGTTGTTAACAAAATGCGCTAACCCTCCTTGGAGGGATCCAGTTTGACAAAGAGCTAAATGTGGCCAAGTCCAATAATCAATCCATGTTTCGTTTCTTCCTGGACTTGCAAATTCTATTGGCTGATGGAGAACTGTAAAAACAACCAAAAGAAATAACATGAAAGCGAGCATAGGACGAGAAGGGAAGCATCGTGCCGCAAGGGGATATGCTACTCACCTATAACTGTGTCGTCAAGGCTTTGCTCCTGGCCTGGATCTGTCAATGACGGTTGCATGACCTCGATGCAGGAATGTCTCTACCGTCATTCCTCCCTTCTATGGCTTGTAGAAGAGGTCGACGTCACACGTCGATTGTCCGTCATCGCCAAATCCATCTCACGCGCCGTCCATGCACATCTCGCATATCCGATCTTAACGTATCCGGCAACTTGCCCCAATATTTACCCAAGTTTGTTCATGTTTACTAGCCCAGCTCCTCATAGATTCATCTATATGACTATGACATAGGATTTATAATTTATGCTAATGTCATTGATGGTAGAAAAGTTTTTTTGATGATTCATCATTATCTTTTTTTTTGAAAGTAGATTCATCATTATCTTCAGACAACTTCGATAATGATTTCTTGGATGATGAATAGTACGAGATTTCGTTGATGGTTGTTCAATGAATAATGAGAACCGGGACGAAGAAGAAGTATGGAGGATCGCAAGCCCGTCGTTCGACGTATCGTCAAAATACAATAAACTTTGCAGAATCTTCTTAGCTAGGACTACTTATTCGGGCGAGGCTTCATCTTGTCACAACAACTATTTCGTTGCATTGCTAATAACATGGAAGCCAATGAACCGTTCTTCATCCAACATCTGAATATCGTCGATCTATTAGGTTTTCATTGTTTTCATAAGGTAACTGTGACACTTTGGATGATCATATATGACACTCATGCATATATAACGACAGCCGAGAATATTCGAATGGCACAAGATACAATCTTAGAACGCATGAAGGGTTTGCCAATGTTGTGATAGGGATTTATGGAGCTCAGTATATGTGGACACCCAACATCGAGGACACATCAAGGCTTTTGATGCAAACGGTTGTCTGAGGATACTTGAGAGTGTTGACTGTATGCATTATAGGTGGAATAATTGCCCTGCAGCATGGAACATCCAATTCACTAGGTATTCCCATGATTCAACTATATTTTGGAAGCATTTGCTTTAAAGGATTTGTGGATTTGGCATTGTTACTTTGTCTTCTCCAGCTCTCGTAATGACATCAATGTCTTGCAGATATTTCATCTTTTTGTTAGGCTACCAGGTGATGATGCTCTGGGATGCAACTTCAAGGTGTACGTCCATGAGTATGGTAAGGGCTACTATCTAGGCGATGTCATCTATCCATCTGGGTCAAGCATTTGCGAAGACAAATTCTAATCCTCAAGATAAGAAAATAAATAAATTGCAAAGTATCAAAATAAGCAACAAAGAAGGATGTTGAGAGTGCATCTGGAATGCTGCAAGCTCGATTTGCAATTGTCTGGGGTCCTACCCCTTTCTGGGACAATGATGCCTTCACAAATATCATGATTTGTTGTGTGATCCCATGCAACATGACCACTGAGAATGAAATGGATACATGATGGACTACAAGTGTGCATATATTCATTCAAAAAGACAAGTATGTCTCTATTGACTGAACTGTCAGGACTTGTAGAACACATGCCACATTCATGCATTTATTGAGGCGCATGGGAAGGTTGGAGACCGGACCTCCCATGATCAGATGGGTGAAGATCATATTGAGCATTAGTATGAACTACATGGGCAATAATATGCTAGCTTATATTTAGTTAATTCATGATCATTTGTCTACTTGGAATATTTTTTCTATATGATTATTTATTACATTCAAATCAATTGTTTGTTTAAATAAGCAAAATCAACTTTGTTTTATGTTGGAGTGTTTGTACGTTTACGCTAAATTGGACTTAGAATAGAGTGTATATTGGAGATAGAGAAGACGGGGCAATACGAAGGCAGTCCTTTTTATGACTTTGTGTTTGCACTAAGCTTTCGCACCATCAAAAGAAATACGGAACACACTCCAATAAGATTTTGGAGGCATCGCATATGACGATTTTACTAGAATTGCTTTGACATATCTTGTCATGATCAATTCTTGTCTATGACTATGCAACTCTCAGCTAAGTGATAACTAGGCTTGTTATCTTTGTTAATTCAGCCAACCGTTCCTTTCCCTAAGCGGCGGCTAGGGTTACACCTCCCCCCCTCTCACAGCAACACCGATGAGCCCATCAATTCGCCTCCTCTTCGTCCGCCGCTTTATCAGCCAGTGGTGGGGACGAGAATTTCGATGGCTTTGCTCCGGCTAGTAGTTTGGGTTAGGGTGTTTGCTCCTCACAGGAGCGGCGTTCAGTTGGATGGTGTCGCTTCTTCTTTGAGTTGGTCTTTGATCCTTCCCGAGTTTGTCCGTACGGAAGGATTCGACAGAGCTCCGACGTAGATTTCTGTTGTCTCCTTAGTGTGCTTTTCCTAGGTCCGGATGTAATTTTTGTTATGTTTGGGATGCTTTTCGTAGGTCCAGATGCTTTTTCGAAGAAAAAAAACTCTCTACTATATTTTTTGGAAAAAAAAAACTCTCAACTAAGTGATGGCTAACTCCAAACGAGCAGGACGAGAAGGGTATTAAGCGCCGTGCCGCGACACGCGAGGGGACTAGTCACCTTTCACCGTGCCGGGAAAGGAGTGTAGGATTGGCCCCATCAACGGCCACGCTGGAATCTGGATCACCTTTTTCTTTTTTGAACTTAATCTGGATCACCTTTGCAATCTGGAGGCGGTGCCGTTCCATCGTTCGATCTCCAATCCAAACAGATATCTGTTCCGTCCGGGTCAGAGTAGTTATCCTTCCACAAAACTGAAAACCGCTCGGGTCAGAGCTGCCTTGCTTTCGCCCGGGACAGCCGCACCGGCCAACAACGCATCCCCGCCGTCCGCTCAGAATCCTAGCGCCGAACGCGACCCCAAGAGCTCCCAGATCCAACGGCCCCCGCCCGCGCGCGCGCGCCTCCTCGTCGTCTGCAGCAGCCCGCGTCGCGTGCCACCCCCGAACCACGTCGCGGCAAAACAGAACCGAACAGGAATCGCTCTCCTGCTCGGATTAAAGCCGGACCCCTCTCCCAAGATCGCCCGCCCCATCAAATCCCTCTTCCCAAAGCCCTCCCAGCAGAGCAGCCAGCGCCCGGCCCGAGACCTCAGCCAACCAATCCTCCCAGCCACCACGGGCGCCTCTCCGTCTTTCCCCGCCGGCAACGGCATGGACCCTAGGCGCGGCAAGGACGGCACCACAGGCGCCTCCTCCTCGTCGTTTTCGTCCGCCGGCCACGCCGACGGCGCGCACCCTAGCTGCAAGTTCGAGGTCCGCCCGCCGCCCCGTTGTGACCTAGCGTGTTCGATCGCTTTTGCATGTTCGGTCTGGATACGGGTTCGATCCTAACGAGTTCGATGGTCCTTCGCGCGCGTTGCAGGAGGAGGCGAGGATGACGGGGGACGCGCTCCTCGTCCTGGACGGCCTCGTGCAGGTGTTCCCGCAGGTGAGCCCGTGACTGCCTACGCGCGATTGATCTTTTCTTTTCTGCAAGAAACTTCATAATCGACGCCCGTTGGATTGGTTGTACTTGTACATCCGATGATTTTTTACAGTAAAAAAAAATACTGCGTTGACACACAGATGCAAAAAATACTGCGTTGACACACAAAAATACTGCGTTTACAGTAAAAAAATACTGTGTATGCCTGCGTTTTTGGTGAATAAACGAAGGCTGCTCTGCGTTGACATACATATGTGCCATAGGTATTGCATATCCAAGTCCTATGTCATTGATCTTACGTTGAGATTCGTATGGATATTTTTCTTTTTCATTTTCCTTTTCCTCTGTATGCTTGATTCACTCAATTAGATGTGACAATAACTAGAGCACATCCAGATATGCCCTAGACACACCCTAATTATTAAGCATCTAGATGTGCTTTAGCAAAACTGTAATAATTATAGCAATGCAAAACGTATGGTGTTCTTTTTTTAGTTTGCAGGACATATGTATGTGAACCACTGGCTTTGGTTGATCTGCTTTCACCTTAATTTCATGCCATACGCATGACACGAAGAAGTGATCTGTTTTTCTTAAACACTAGAGAATTTGATTGAAGTACGCATGCATTTCAATTCTTTCTGCAATATTGTTTTCTAGTCTTGGTGAGAGTTTTCTGGGTCCATGATTTTTGTAGTAAAGCCTAGGCAAAACTAGCTATTTTTCATTAACCAATTAACAAAACCCAAGTAATGAATGGAATAGTTGTAGATCTTACCACATTTTTTCTATAGAGTTGATCAAACCTAAGCAAAAAAAAAACCCTAAGCAAGTTTGACTTAGGACAAACCTAGAACTTCCATTATTTTGGAATGAAGGGAGTAATATGGAACAGATGGAGTTACTGTACGAAATTGTGAATGCATTTGTTGTTGTTAAAAATTATTATAGACCTGGCACGCCACTTACTAACACGCACTGCCACATCCCCACTTTTAATTATGCAGGTTAACTTCTCAACACTGATAGAAGTTTCCATCTCATTCAATGGAGATGCTGATGCAGCAGCAGATTATGTTATCCATAATGTCCTTCCAAATAGTACTGCAGATGACAATAATGCAAGCACGAATGACGATTCAGATATTCATGGTAAGATTTCTTCCTTCCTCATTACTTCCTGTTTTCATCTCAAAACACTTCTTTGTGTTGACAAAATCCTTTCTCAGGGCAACATCAGGTATTTAGTGACACAAACACTAGTTTCACGATCCCGCCAGTGGATGATGGTACCATTCCAAAATCTGTACAGTTTGACGCTATCAATGAAAATTCTGCTGAACATGGAGAAAACTCCATGGAAGAACAATTGATGCAGTCACGTGCTGCAGCATCAACATCTGGCCAGGACGGTCTACCTGAAGAAATTGATCCTGATTCTGTGCTAGCTGGAGCGCAGAACTCAGTTGTCGATCATGAAGTGGCTCATTCTGAAAACGAGCAGAAAGAAATGAATTATCCGGACCCTGCTACTGAAGATCACTGTGATGAACAAATACAATGCTCATCTTCTGACGAAAACCAGGCCGAGCCAACTTCTGAAGATATTTCTACGCTGCATGGTGATGATTCACCTGATATGAACGTGCAATCAAACTATTCCGTTAGCCCTGAGTCCATTGATGATGCAATCTCTGCTGAAAACTGCAAGAAGGTAAAAGTGTTTCCTTTTTATTTAAATTCATGAAACATCACACTTGTACTTGTCAAAAGTACTAGTAACAACTCAAAATAATTGTGATAGTAGCTGTACAATAGTAGAATCAACATCACTTTCATATGAAAAATTGAGGATTAAAATATGCCCACCTTCCTCCTGCAAATCTCAATATTCCCTCACCAAATTACTAATCATTTTGACTAATCCAAGCGTCACATTTGGGTTACATAGTGTGCTTCTTAGATTGGACTCATTGAAAACTTCCTAATACATTGTTCTCCCCAAAATTTACTCCCTCTATAAAGAAATATAAGTGCGTTTTTACTTTTTAGTAATCTAAACACTCTTATATCCCTTTACGGAGGGAGTACATGTTTCCAATTTCTCTTAATGTATGAATGTGTGTTGCAGAATACTTTGCTGTCAAATGTGGCAGCGATAAGTGAAATGCTAGAGGAGGTTGAGGTTAGTGAGGCAGAAACAAAACATGTTGTATCCGAAGCAAGTCAAGCTGGCAATGATATTCTTGTAAAGGCGGCGAAGCTAAAAGAAATGTCTACACTTGCAGCGGAAGAGAACAACAAGGTTTTACTCAAAGAATTTACTTTTCGTACTTTGTTTTCTGCCAATTGACTTGCAGCAAGACCCTTTAAGAACTTTCAAAAAACCCGAACAAGATCCTTAATAATGGAAATTGTGTAGGTTGCAGCGGAGGTTTTTGCTGAGAAATCTATTCTAGCCTCAGAAGCTCAGGGGCTCCAGTCCTGGTTGTTTGACATTTCTGAAGAACGAAAACACTTCGTGTCGGTCATTGACGAGGTAAGTTATAACCTTATACTGTTGCACTCTTTTGTTGTCTATTGAAATATAAGTACGATTTGGGCTTATAGTGTAGTGTACACTAACAAGCATCAAGTACAGGTTCAATACTCACGGACAAATAAAGTGTGTTGCGTTTTTTTAGGGAAAAATAAATTCGTGTTACAGTTGACTTTGCTTTGTGGTGCACAGTTGTTAGTTGCTCCTATGTCTGGCTGCTCTGCTGTAATTCCTTGATTCATACAGGCAGCTTACTGTATTTCTAGGACATTGCCCATTTTGAGTAGATGCTAGCTATGTGTCAGAAAGTTCTGTTGCCGTTTTTATTTTGCACTATATGTTGATAATACTAATTTTTATGCTGCATTTGTTATTACTATTTCAACATGAAATATAATTTAATTTCTTACAACGTTCGTCATGTACATTATGAAGATGCACCAGAATCTGCAAAGAAGACTTGATTTAGCAGAAGCAGAAAGAGCAGCTGCTGAGATGGAAATGATTGAAAGGGAAAAAATGGCTCAGGAAATGCTGAAAGAACAGGAAGTCCTACTTGATGCTGCCAAGGAAGAGTCTAAGAAGCTGGAGCAACAGGCACAGGAGAATGCAAAGGTAACAAATGAGCTGCTGTGCTTGGGTGACATACCCATATTATTCCTAGCCGTGATTCTAAGAAAGGAGGGCTAACATGCAATCTCTTGATACAGCTGCGGGGGCTACTGATGGACAGGGGCCATGTTGTGGATGCATTGCAGTAAGTATACTAGTGTTTGAAATCGTTCGAACTGACATTTGAAAAATATTTAACTCACGAATCTACATACATGCCCGTTTATTATTTCAGTGGAGAAATGCTTGGAATCTTCGGCAACATTACGCAGCTCCAACGCAGAGTTGATATGCGAGTCCCTGTCGATGAACAACGCCAGCTAGCTTCGTCGATACTGTCGAGCTCAGTCGAGTCAGCAGCTGGCCAATTCCCTGCTGAAGAACCGCTGCAGCTCGCTCCAATGAGCTTTCCCAGCCCGGCCCAATCAGCACATTCCGGACTAATTTATGTTGATGAGCCACTGGAACTAGGTTCAATGAGCTTAGCGGGCTCGGTCGTATCAGCGCCTTCAAAACTACTTCCTGTTGGTGAATCGCTGGACCAAAGTTCATCGAGCTTGGTCGGCTCCGTCGTATCGGCGCCTTCCAAACTGTTCTCTGTCTGTGAGCCACTTCAGCTAGCTTCATCGAGCTTGTCTAGCTCTGTCAGATCGGCAACTTCGGGGAGCAGCTGGTCTTCTGCCACGGAGTCGAATTCAGGTTTCAATGACGACGAGGAGATCGCCGTTGCTTCTCCCCGTGATAATTTCGCTCTGGACGACACCTGGGATGTAGTCGAAGAAGACGTGGAATGCGTGTGCTAACCTTCTGGGCATGATGCTCGTGATGTTCTAATCCATGCTTCATTTTTTTCCGGCAAGAGTTATTAGCATCTGTCCGTACGGGCCGGAACTTGTTCCAGATTTACGCATGTTTTTTTTTTTTTGAGTTTCAGAGATTTACGCATGGTGATAACGTGCTTTCATGTTGGTAATTTTCCTTTGTAGCCGGGACACCCTCATACGAGGGTCATCAGAAAAGGTGAATATTATTTGACAGGCACTGCAGGTTCTACACAACCTTCTGCTTGCTATTTGGTGAAATATTTGCTCGTTGCTAATGGCTCAGCTTTTTTTTATCAAAATTTTGTTTTTCATTCAAGTCCAATCACTTGTGCTTTAGTCATATACTCATACTAGAGAATACCCCGCGCGTTGCTGCAGGAATTGATTGCAATATATTTCAGCGATTTGATTGCAGAATTAATAATATATGAACTAAAGCTAAAAATAAATATTATATATTGTATTTAATTATTGTGTAGTCAGAAAATATTTTGAATATAAGTGGCATAACGTAATGGAAAACTTTTTCATGCATGTTGAGTGGAACTTTGATGAGGTGGCATGTGTGGTTAGGTGAAAGGTGTGCATGAGATTAACTAATAATGAAAAACCTTTTCTCATGCATGTATTTATGGGTCTTTGATGAGGTGGCATGTGTGGTTAGGTGAAAGGTGTGCATGAGATTAACTAATAATGAAAAACCTTTTCTCATGCAGTAGTTATGGGTCTTTGATGAGATGGCATGTGTGCATGTTGAGATAAATAGGATAATAGGGATCTACACTTCTACACTACTATTAAATAATCCAACAAGAACTTCACTAAACGCACCCCACAAAACATACACAGACCCATTACAACCGCATGATTAGACCCACTAATCTCAATCCAACGGATAGCCTTTATCTCATATGTCTCTGGTGTGCACCCAACAATTAAGGTTGACTGACCATGCTCCACTGCCCCACCGCATCATAGACTCCACGCGGGCTCGACCGAAACCCCTACAATCACGCACCACGCAGGCCATGCAAAGAAAAACATAACATATATCTACACTACTATTAAACAATTCAACAAGAACTTCACTAAACACACCCACAAAACATACACAGACCCATTACAACCGCATGATTAGACCCACTAATCTCAATCCAATGGATAGCCTTTATCTCATATGTCTCTGATGTGCACCCAACAATTAAGGTTGACTGACCATGCTCCACTGCCCCACCGCATCATAGACTCCACGCGGGCTCGACCAAAACCCCTACAATCACACACCACGCAGGCCATGCAAAGAAAAACATAACATATATCTACACTACTATTAAACAATCCAACAAGAACTTCACTAAACGCACCCCACAAAACATACACAGACCCATTACAACCGCATGATTAGACCCACTAATCTCAATCCAACGGATAGCCTTTATCTCATATGTCTCTGGTGTGCACCCAACAATTAAGGTTGACTGACCATGCTCCACTGCCTCACCGCATCATAGACTCCACCCGGGCTCGACCAAAACCCCTACAATCACGCACCACGCAGGCCATGCAAAGAAAAACATAACATATATCCCATAAAAATAAGCAACAGATCCCCAGGCTTATCCCCTCGCCGCACGGAAGCATCGTCGGCTTCCGGGACGACGACCTCGACGCCCGGCAATGGCATCGCCTTCCTGGTCGGCGCCCTCACCGCCCTGCACCAAGCCATCAAGTGTGCGGCTGTTTCCCCCGCAAAAAAGAATACCCCCCCACCCCCACCCCCCGGCAAAAAAATGTGTGCGGCTGTTCCTCCATCACCACTCACCGCGGATATGCCGTCAGCTCCCTGCACCTCCTTCGCCATCCTCTAAAACACCAGGCAAGATTTTAATACTAATACATAGTATATTAGATATCTCTTCTTCTTGTTCTCCTAATTAGCACGGACAATAATGGTTACATGGTGCGCTTCAGGTCTCTATCTAAATCAATGTTCAAATAGACTATGTTCTAAATACAATGAGCAGATTCTGGATTTTAAGTGCACAAATTTTAGGTGATACCTAGCCATGAAAAAAAACACCCCCAGCTAAAAATACCATAAGAATACTGCACCCCTAGATTTGTTCATGTGCATTTATTTCATATTTCACTTGGAACTTTAGACATATCAATTGATCTTGGCCAAAGAGAAACTTTGAGAGAACAATGGACACATATTCTTTTCAGTTCTATGAAATAGCAGTCCGTCTAATAAATCAGCAATTAGGAACTTTTGCTGATTGATCTCAGGACGAGATTCAGTACTGTAACTGTTATACTTGGGTAACTATACCATAAATAGCTTATTTTCGATCTAGACGTGCAGTTTCAATCTAGAAAAATATCTCCAGTCTACATACTAATAATATATATATGCAGCAATTGTCTAACATATAATAAAGCACATCCTATGCTGAACATGAACAATAATATACCATGATAGTTTTAATGATATACATCCTATGCTGAACATGAACAAGACAGAAAATAATAAAGGATTCTCTCCAAAGTAATTACGGACTGTTTCCAATGATTTTGAATTTCAAGTAATAAAGGATAGAAGGTTACAATTCATCACCTGAAAAAACAATCATAGTAATGTCTTCTCCAACTGACCACACCCTTGAGCAATTGATGAAAATGGATATATCATCGAGAGCCTTGCAAGCAGATTTATCTACAACAGGAAACACACAATGGGGACATATCAGATATTCCCAATCACCATCTGAAATGTTTAATGTTTACTGCCCCTTCAAATGTCAGCTTATCTACCAAATTTCTGTACATCTGATTGTTAAGTTTTAAGAACAGGAACGACATATCCAGCTATAATTACAGCAGGGAGCGACACTAACTAAACCTCTTGACACGCTAATTTAAAATTCAAGTATATTTATGCATGCCCCAACGATCTGATTGTATTAATGGCCATACGTGATTAATCGCATTCTACTTAAGGAACAACTTCAACTAACTGTATCATGCAAACTAACTGCGAGTTGGCAAGCAGGGACCTCCGATCTGGGACCTTCCTGGCCCCATTGGCCGCCAAGCCCGGTTCCTAGAGTGGACGTCAGGTAGCGATGCATGAGACACAACTCGGTGCCCTTACCGTCGGGCGGCGGCGAAGGCAGCGCCACACAGAACACACGATGCCCCCCGAGCAGATATTGATCTTAGTCTCGCCTTCTCATCCTGACGAAATATGCCATTTGTATTTCCATGACCTTATTATTAGAACACACAGGGAACTTTCCTAGCTTCAGTCCAGACATGATTTGTTGAACGTGAACAAAATAAGAGTCACATATCTAAGATTTAAATCAACTGCTATTGCTATCTCAGTATGAGAAAGGAAAATCCTCTCAGAGCTTGGAATTAGCGGAGTAGGATTCTCACAGAATTAGTGGGTAATTCCTGGCAGAAGGGTATGGTTCTTAGGCAAATAAAATAGAACAAAACGCACCATAATTTTTCCATGATCTGTGTGCTCCACGAACAGGGTTCATGTCAAACTCAACTGATAGATTCTACCAGTGAAACATCAGTGACAGAAAAGAATTACCTATAAATTTTAATATTCAAGCAGTGTATTCCTATCCCATCCCATATCATATATCAATCATACTGGTGTATGGTGATAAATTTGCAACGAGATGTGCTATTCGCTTCAGCTGTCCTCGAACAATAACTGTCCGGGCTCATCTCCCCTAGAAATTAGTTTACTGCCTAATGCTCACCCGAACTTCTTGTGCTTGGGGGCACCGTGAAGAGGACATTGGCGGTCGTCCTCCAATCAACGCCGCTGGACAAGTCGAACTCCTGCACTTTCTGGTACGCCTCCATCGGCGATGGGGGACCTCCCTCGCATCAGGATTCAGGAGGAGAGAAGGGGCCGGCTTCGCCAGCGAGCATGCCGAGCTCTAGCGCTTCCTCGAGCACTTCGGCGACCAGATTCGAAGAGGGAGCAGGGTAGAGCAGGGGCGTGCGAGTCCCGTGCCTCCGCGTCCGCCTCTAACGGCGCCTACTGTTGGATTGCTCGTGCGAGCATGCCGAGCTCGAGGGCCTCCTCGGCCACTTCCGCGACCAGATTCAACATGAAGAGGAGGAAGAGCAGGGGCTGTGGACCTCGCGCCGGCAGTGGGAACGAAGGGGAGTGGCGGCCTGACCAATGAGAGCCGGCGATGGAGAGAGGGAGCTGACGGCCATGGTAGGATGGGGAATGGGGGAGAATTGTGACGGGGCGGTGGGGAGTGACCAGAGAAATCTGAGGGGGCGGTGGGGAGTAGTATTAGACAGTGGTCAGAGAGACTGTGAGTGAGTGAGTGAGTGAGTGAGTGCCGCGTTGTCTAAACCAAAATACACCTGTTAAGAGGATGGAGTCTATTTTGTGCGCTGTGTCTGATTTATGATTTGATGATTTTAAAAGCTTTTATATTATTTTTTTGAGTTGTACTTTTTATATAACTATCTATAAAAGTTGATAAACAAATTTATTAAAAATATTTATATAACTAGCTACCATTTTACTAGACTCGGAACTGAATGATGATAACGTAAGAAACAATGAGATGCAAGATGAAGGAAACAACATAGATCCCACAGATTGTCTGATTTTGAATCAGCAGTTAAGCTCTTCTCGCAACTATTTCTCCTTTCATCATCTGCCAATCCAACAAATGATGATTTAATAGATGAATTTTACTTGTGCATCAGTATGGTTGATGATGTCCCTTACTGGAGTATAAGCCACATTTTTCAGTTTATTTTGTATTCTAATAAATTATCCTCTTGTGTCATTGTAATTGACGAATTCCGATTTCTTAAATGGCTCTGTAATAAAACTCCTTAAAAGAGAAATAAGATTCAAAATAGATGTTTTATTGTAAATTATAATGCGTGCGTTGCACGTGCATGCTTACTAGTACTAGTAGGTAATTGCCCGTGCGTTGCTAAGGGGCATAAATACTTTAGTATCCTAATGGTCTACACCAATATTGATAGACATACAACCTTTACAATCTTCATGCATATTAATAAATCACTAATGTTTTTCTTCTGCTTCCTCTTCCATCATGATGGAAGAGACATGTCAATCAAAGAAATCTAGGAATTCATATATGAGGAAATTATCACTTCTTATAAATTAAATGGCTAGTTGTTTTTTTGCACTAAAGCACAAATGGCATAACTATAAAACATATGGATTGTATAGCATTGAAAATCTAGATTCTATAAAATTGTGCACGCCTCATACCAACTCTGGTACAAAGGAACTATTTAGCAGGCATTGCCAACGTTGTTCCATAGGTGGTGATGTTCCTGAGAAATGATAGATTGGGTTTAGCTTTTATGTCCCAGCCATCATTAAATTGAGAAGCTGAGTTGGGTGGATCTGAAAATGAAATCAACGGAAAAAATTGGAAATCTGAACCAAGCTGGACCGAATCAAAATCTTATCTCGTATACCGTTGAATTACCCAAATCGTGCATAGACCTGCTGAGATGGCGGCGGTGTCCAGACCGTAGTGGCTACCATGCTAGGAATTGGTCGACAGGGAACTCCGGCTGCATCGGTCGGCCTGGACTGCCGAAGATGTGCAGATCAGAGTGTATCCGTCGGCAAGGAGTGAGAGGATGCGAAATTGAAGTGGACATGGTAAAAGCAACGGGATGGACATGAACAAGCAGGCGGAGGCGCGAGGTTTGGAGGGGCTCGCCGGCACGTCCGTCGAGCGACAGGCGTACCAGCCTACCAGGTGAAGGCGTTGCGGTCAGCGCGCGGCGTGCTCGTAAGGCGGGGATGGACGGTGCGGTCGCAGGCAGCGAACGTTGAGTGGTCGTAGCACGAGGGACGGAAGGAGCAGCGTGGTCGCAGACGGTTTCTATCACCAGACAAACTAAGGCGTAAATTAGGGAAACAAATTAAGGCTTAATGGCCCGTTTTAAGAGAAAATGAAATAATATCCCAAGATTGGAGGCTAAAAAATCAGAGCGTGGAGGGGGGCGTTAGGTTGGACGAAAGGCGGGGCAGAACATGGTCAGCTGGAGTAGTAAAGATAGGATATGCGAAAATGCCAAACGGAGCTGCTGGCCATGGGTGGGGTGTCGGACCTGCGGCTGGATGCGGAGGAGTTTGCGGCCTGCGGCCTTCCTTATGCAGGCGGCCTCCCTCGTCTCCGGCGGCACCTCCTCCCCCCGAGCCTCGGTGACGTCTTCTGGATGAAGACGGCGATGCTTCTAGAGATGTGGCAGACACGGGGCCCCTCGCGGCAGGTCCTTGCTGGAGCTGTTCCGGCCCCGGCGGTCTCGGCCCCGTGTCTTTCCGGTGTCTCCGCCGCCAGTGCCTCTGCCGAGCGGCTCCGGCCTTGGCAACTAGGTGGCTGCGTCCCTTCCGGTTCACCTGGTTCGCCCATGTTCCGACGGCAAGGCCACGACAGTTTTGGATCTGCGTCCCTCTAGTCCTTGCTTGCCGGCGTTGCTAACGTCGTCGTCCTGACCCCCCGTGTGGTTTGCTTCGTAGCCTACCCTTCCCTATATGCCTCAAATCCTCCTCCTTTTGCCGGATCCAAAGCTCCTGGGTTCGGAGGCGGTGCCACTGTCGGCGTCAAAACCGGCGGATCTCGGGTAGGGGGTCCCGAACTGTGCGTCTAGGCGGATGGTAACAGGAGACAAGGGACACGATGTTTTACCCAGGTTCGGGCCCTCTTGATTGAGGTAAAACCCTACGTCCTGCTCAATTGATATTGATATTGTGGATGTTTACAAGAGTGGATCTACCACGAGATCAAGGAGGCTAAACCCTAGAAGCTAGCCTATGGTATGATTGTAAGGGTTGTTGTTCTTCTAGTCCTACGGACTAAAGCCATCCGGTTTATATAGACACCGGAGAGGGCTAGGGTTACATAGAGTCGGTTACAATGGTAGGAGATCTACATATCCGTATCGCCAAGCTTGCCTTCCACGCCAAGGAAAGTCCCATCCGGACACGGGCGAAGTCTTTAATCTTGTATCTTCATAGTCTTGGAGTCCGGTCGATGATGATAGTCCGCCAATGATAGTTCGGTGATGATGATGGTAGTCCGCTATCCGGACACCCCTAATCCAGACTCCTCGAGCCCTTGAACCAAAGCTTCAATGACGATAAGTCCGTGGCGATATTGCTTGGCATTGCAAGGCGGGTTCCTCCTCCAAATGATAGAAGATTGTGAACACCAGGATAGTGTCCGCTCGCAAAATAAATTCCACATTCCACCGTAGAGAGAATAATATATACACAAGTTCAATCTGCGACGTTTTACTGTGTGACATCACGCCACTACCAAGCCATTATTTAGATCGTTTTTATTCTACCACCTCGGTAGCGTTTAGCGGCGGTTTCCTTGGCACGCCTTGTCGAAGCGGAGATCGTGTTTCCCTTAATCCGGATTCTCATCAATACGGACATGGGTAACCCAACCGCGCCATTGATGGTGACGCTTGGGAGATAAGCGAGTTTTACCGGGCGGTGGGGACGCGAGACTTCGCCGCCCATATAAGGGATAAGGATTCACCTTCTCACCCACGCCTTCTTCCTCCTTTGCTTATCTATCTCCACAGACTTTCGAGCTCCAGCGCCCAAGTTCGCAAGATCTCGTCTCAACCTTCTCCGACCATGTCCGGAGCGGAGGTAAATGGTTGGCCTCCACCGTTAAGGAGGAGCACATCGCCAAATTGCGCAGCCGCCATACCTCTCCGGTGACATCACAGATCGGCTGCCTGACGAGGGCAGCTCATCCCCACCCCAGGCCCCATGAGAGGGTCGTTTTCCTTCCCACTTCCTCCGCTGGACTGGGCTTTCCACTCCACCCCTTTGTCCGGGGCTCATGTTCTACTACGGCCGGATTTCCATGATCCGCGCCAACTTCATCCTTAACATCTCGACGTTTATCGTCATGTGCGAGGCCTTCCTCTCGCATCCAGCCCCACTTCGCTTGTGGCTCAAGACCTTCAATGTCAAGCGAAGGTAGTGAAGGGCACTCAAGCGGAGTCTTGGAGGCGCCATGTTGGGCAAGATGCCCAACGCCCTTTGGTTCAAGGGGCCTTCGTGGAATCCGTCAAGGGTGCAATCGGGTGGTTCTATATCACCGAGCCGCGTGACCCTACATGGGCGGCGGCCCCGAGTTTAGATCTGGTATCCCCACGCAGCTCACCTCCCGGAAAAGAGAAGGGCTTGCTATGGGGTAGTTCGGAGGAGCCGACGGACTCCAAGCCCGTATCCAAGTGGTGAAGAAGCTCAGTCTGGTTAACGTGGTCCAAGTCATGCTCGTCACGGATTCTCCCATGCCAAGAGCGGGCATTCAATTTGTGGAGTTCGATCCGGAACAGCACCAGCGCCGAGCGGGCTCTTGACACGACGTCTGGCGCTTGGAGGTGCTGTTCAAGGCGCCGGTTTCGCATCCGCGATCAAGATCGCGGATTTCGCCGCAGCGCCAAGCCAACGAGGTAAGTGATTCTACCCTTTACGGGACATTTGCTTTTCATAGTTTGACTCTATGCGGGTTTTAATTCCCCTTTTCCTTTGACAGATGGATGAGGAAGGCGGAGCAGATTACCGCCCGGCTCCTATGCCGAAAATCCGAGAGACGCCGTCTAGCGAGGTTCTGGTTCCGCACCGCACGTGGTGCCGAGAAGAAGGCCAAGAAGGAGGCCACGGGTGCTCGAAAGAGTTCCGTTTTGTGTGTCCGACGACTCAGGCGGACTCCTCCCAAAACGAGGAGGAGAAGAGGATTCTCTCCCGGAGGAGGAGAGAGAAGAGGAAGGCTTCCCCACAGGGAGGCCGAGGGGTCCAAGAGGGAAGGACTATTCCCGGACAGCTCCGCCAACATCAACGTTGGCGAGGAAGAATGGCCTTCAAGGGCCAGGCCTCCAGCGAGATCGTAAGTATCCGGATTCTGAATGATTTATAATTTCTTTTCTGCGTCACATAGTGTCATTCTAATGCCGCATGCTGCCTGTAGTCCGGCCAGGTGATGATCTCCCGCTTCATCGAAAGCAGGTCGTTGGCTCGTCGGATGTAGACTCCATCCCGACCGCCTCCACCCTCGCGACACCGAGGACGCCGAGGTGGGATCCCAAGAAGGACCCATCGGGGAGGCTCGGGCGCCACAAGGCGTCCTCCTGACTTTGCGCCGGACTCCACATCGAACCCGCAGTGGTTTGGGTCCGCCGGCCCCTTCAACAAAGGGCAAGACCATGACGCCGGCGGCTTCCGCCCAACCGAGGCGCCGGGCACTTGTTGGAGGCGCTGCAGAGCTTCCATCGAGGAAGAACACCGCACTATTATGAGTACGGTGATTCAAGGTGCAGCTCGCCAAGGGCGGGCCGACCAAGCTTCGCAGAGCCTTCTATCGGGCTTTGAGGTAAGAAGTTAAAATATGAAATGTAATACCGCATAGACAGTAGCCCTCGATGCTCGGTTCGGTGTTCGGAAAGAAAAGCGGACTAAGGATCTGAAAAAGAAGATATACGCAGGTTGCTAAAAATTATGTCAATATGGGTTGCAGGTTGCGCTGCTGACCTCTGCCAAGACCGATCATGGAGGTCGGTGCTTTGAAGCAGAGTCGAGCGGTCCGAGCAAGAGCTCGGCCGCGCCAGAAGCAGCTCGGGACAAAGAAGGTGAGTAACACCACTTTGAACTTGTACCTTCTGAGAAAAGGATTTAGGTTGCAACAAAAATAACAAGGATAACATGGGTACTGCAGGGGCCACGAACGAGGTGGCGACCCTGAAGGAGGCCGTGTCCGCGGCCGAACGCAATGCAGCCACGGAACGGGCAGAGCGAGAAAAGCAGGAGGCGCAGGTGGCGGTGGTCCAGCAAGAGCTCCAGGCTCTCATGGAAAAGCATGAGAGTTTGGAGCGTGACTCAAAGACTCGAGTCCGAGCTTGCCTCGCTCTCGAAAGTGCTAAACTGCCAAGGCCGATGCCCATAAGTCCCTTCAGGAGATTGAGTTGATGAGGAAGATAGCGGCGGGTAAGGCATTTTTCATGCAAAGCAAGCATGTGAATGTAAATTACGTGTTACTTACCCGAATTCGGAGCTCTCCAGGGACGTTTGTAGATCTGCCTCGCAGCGTGTCTGATGCCGCCGCATTCTACCGAGCCGAGGAGGGGAGCTCAATGGAGAAGGTCTACTGGTCTCAGTATGCTGAGGCCGGCCATCCGGTGCCCCTAGCGACCAGTGAAGCAGCTGGTCGAGCTTCTAAGGTGGCCGAAAGAGGCCATGAAGGGCCTCGTGGTCCGGTGGCTCGGAGAGGCCATGCCAGGAGCTACTTCGCCTCGTCGGCGGCCGGTGGATGCGTGCCCACAGGTGGAGGTTATCAAGCGCTCCGCTTTGTATTGAAGGTGCTCGTCGGGCCCTTGCCCGCAAAAAGGTGCATTGGGGCAAGCTGGATGCGAGAAGCTAATCACTGACGCGCCACCAGCGGGCAAGGAACATCGTATGCCCGAAATGTACTATAAGGCTGTCCTGAAGGGTGCCCGCAAGATTGCGGATGAGTGCCCTAGGGATGTAATTTTTGAGTAAATTCGCAATGTGTTATCCTGTGCGCTGAAAACTTTGTTCATATGCGCTAAGCAACGCTTGTTAATTTAAAATATTACCTTCTGTGCGGCCGTTTATTAAATCTGAGAGATGGCAAGTCGTTGGCTTCAGCCCCCATGCCACGAGTCTTTGGGGTGTTCGGGATAAACTTGAGCACTCTTGTTCCCATTTTGGGTCCATCTAGGAGGCGCCAACACAACGAACAAGGCAACCAGACTTATAGTGCTTGAACACTCTCACTTAGCCATAGAATTCTATAATTTTAAATTTCGGTGAAGCCCCTAGTATTCGGAGGACCGAATTGGGCGCTATCCACGCCTTCGTCGGACATAATCCGAACTTCGCTCAAGCGGCGAGGTCTTTAAGGACCGAAAGGACCTCTCGAACAGCGACCAATCTCTCGCCTTATCATGACAATCAGTTTTGGCTTTCTCCATCGAGGCGTTAACCCGGCTCAACCGGGGCGCAATCGCAGTGGTTCTCCCAGTGCTACCTTAGCCGATAGAACGGAACGTAAGGTGCCAAACATGGGAGCCGGGCAAACCCAACTATTGACCCAAGACATGATTCGGAGCCGATTCATATAATGCTATAAGTTCGGGGTGCCGCACTTGTGAAAGTGTTCGGACTTTATCACACCATAATGCGGAGAACATAAGCCCCTGGTGTATTTGGCCGTACCAAAATGTACGGGTGCAACATGTCGTAAATGAACATATATATATATAAGGTAATGCAATTATGGGCAAAAAGTGCTGCATTTTATTCGAGAAGATATGCTATGAGTGCGGAATGATACAAATAGTGCGGAAAGCAAGGGATTGGACGAATTAAAGGCGTCTCCCTCCAGGGGTAGGCCGCGGAATGTTGTATTTAACAAATTTAATGCTCGTGATGGAGACCACCGAGTGTTAAATCGCGCCTTTGTCCTTCCCCGCTGTTGCATCATGAGTTCGGCAGGTCGCCACGGACGAGTTCTGTATAAAAAGAGAAAAATAAAAGAAAAAGAGCGGCACACTTGGGAGCCCCGGTGTGGTCGAACCGCACTGGTCTGTTGTGGTTGTGCCTTTCCCTATGCCCATGGTATCTCCAAGGCGTAATTATGTACACGGAGAGTTTGTCTTACAATTTTGCGAGGGCTGGGGTTGAGGCCGCATTGCTACGCGTGCTCGGAACGTGCTGGGGTCTTGGTTGATGTTGCTCGGCGCGTTTGGCGTGTCCGGTCGTTTAACGGCGGACTCGAGAATTGCCTTAAAAGGCTGCTCAGATTTCGCCGCGAGCGCATGATGTTCCTCCGTTCGGAGGGCGTTCCGTGTTTCCGTTGACCGTGATGACTCCACGAGGGCCTGGCATCTTGAGCTTAAGGTATGCATAATGCGGCACCGAGTTGAATTTTGCAAACGCGGTTCGTCCGAAAGCAGAGCGTGATAGCCGCTGCGAACGGGACTATGTCGAAGATTAACTCTTCGCCGGAAATTATCCGGGATCCAAGACCACTTCGAGTAATCGAGCTCGCATAATTGGCCTCGACACCGGTATGACGCTTTGAAGGTTGTCGTTGTAGGTTTAATCCTTGAAGGGTCTATGCCCATCTTGCGCCCGTATCCCGATAAAGCAGGTTCATACTCTGCCGCCGTCCATCGGGACTCTCGTGAGGTGAAATCCATCGACGTTTGGGTCTAAAACCAATGCGCGAATCCGCCATGGCGGATCTCGGTCGGATGGTCTCTTCGATCGAAAGTGATCGGGCAAGAGGACCATGGGTTGAATTTTAGGCGATGGCTCCATCACAGATATCGTCCTTTAGTGCACGCTTCCACTCCCTTTTGGGAATATCGTTGCGTATATCATGTTTACCGTCCGAACTTGAGGGGGAATCCTTTGTCCTCTGTTGTTCGGGCGGCGGGTCTCTTCCTCGTCATCGCTGTGTAGCCCCTTGTCACTGTTTTTGGCGATTAATTTGCTGCCGCTTGAATACCCAACAATCTCTATTGGTGTGGTTAGCTGGCTTTTCGGGGTTCCATGTATTTGACAGAGCGGTTGAGTATTCGGTCCAAATTGGGCGGGCCGGAGTGGTTCTTTTGAATGGCTTCTTCCGTTGACCGGGCTTGGAGCCTCGGAATCCGGCGTTGACTGCCGTATCCTTATTCTTGTCGCCGTTAATGCGGCGTTTGTTTTGTTTCGACGCAACCTGCCATTGCGGTCCTTGGTATCCGGACCGCCAGCGTTTTTGCTAAGGTTGTTCTGCGAGCTAGCCACTATCCTCTCCAAAGATGAAGCGGGTCATGAGTGATGTGAGGGCTGCCATGGATTTCGGCTTCTCCCGTCCTAGGTGCCGGCCAGCCACTCGTCGCGGATGTTATGTTTGAAGGCAGCGAGGCCTCTGCATCCGGACAATCGGCGATTTGATTTTTCTTTGTTAAGAACCGTGTCCGAATTGCTCGGCGATTTGTCCGGCTGCTGGATTATGTGGCTTAGGTCATCTGCGTCCGGTGGGCGCACGTCGCGTCTCGGAAGTTGTCGAGGAATGCGGCTTCCGTGTCTTCCAACATCAATTGACTCTGCGAGCAGGCTGTTAAGCCAATGCCGAGCTGGTCCTTTAAGCTTGAGCGGAGATATTTGATGGCGTGAAGATGCGTCGCGCGGGCCATGTGTATATGGAGGAGATAATCCTCAATCCAAACCGCGGGTCTGTTGTGCCATCGTAGGATTCGATATTAACGGGTTTAAACCCTTGGGATTTGATGATCCATTACTTCGTTAGTGAAGCATAGCGGGTGTGCGGCGCCTCTGTATTGAGCAATATCACGACGTAGCTCGAGAGAGCGTTGTCTGCTGTGTTCGGCCCGGCCGGAGTAGTTGTATCTGGCGCGACGGTAATCGTCGTGGGTCTTGGGGCGCCCACGTGATCCATAGATAGATCTAGATTGTCCTGCCTTGTCCTCCAATATATCCCATAAGTCGGCTGCTTCCCGTGGCTTCATGCTTTTGAGCGATGCCGGGTGCGGTTTTGGTGGAGGGCTTGCACGCCTCTCTGTCGCGCCACGAGGTGGCGGTCTGCCGCCAGACAGCGCTGGTGATGCAGGTTTGTATGCCTCCTCCTCTAATCGGGGAGCAACTTGCGTTTGGGTAACTTTTGAGGGGCGTTCGAGTTCATACTCTTGACGCGAGGACCTCGGTCCATCTGCGGCCAAGAGGTCTTGATCAGCTTGAAGCTGTTGCTGCTTTTCTTTAGGCTGTTTGTCGTGGCCATTAGCCTGCGTCTCAAACGCTCTTGTTCGACGGGATCCTCATGCACGACGAATTAAATGCGTCGTCGAGGCTTGCTTCGTCTCCGGAGGAGGTAAGTAATTGTCATCCTCGACCTCTTAAATCGCCGCCCTCTCGTGAGGGCTTGCTTCTGCCTCCTCCCGCTAGATCGTCTTTGGAGGGAGTTGTCTTCGGCACTTTCGGGGTTTTATTATCTCCCGTGCGGAATCTCCATTCTTGCCGTGGCGGGATTTAGAGCGGCGCCACGACGTCGGCGCTTGGGCTGTTTCTTTAAGGAATCGGCCTCCGCTTGCTTCTTTGCCGTCCCCATCTTTTGGGGTGTCCACCATGTATATGTCGTATGACGAGGTGGTCTTCCGTGTCTGTAGGCACTGGTTCTTGGTAGTCTCCGGCATCGTCGTCCATACTGATCGATGTCTTGGTCGTGGTCGTAGTCGTCGGTTAAATCGCCGACGGTGGCTATGAAGTGGGTGGTGGGTGGGCTCTGAATTTCTTCGTCGTCCGCGTCCCAACCGCCCCGGCCGTAGTTCGCCAGGCTCTCCGGATAGCGAGAGATGCTTCATGAATTTATGATATCGCCAAGGGCGAGTCTTGAAAGATGTCCGCAGCGGTGAATTTCATGATCGGCGCCCAATCGGATTCGACCGGCGGGCGCAGGAGGTTGGAGTCCGCGCAGAGTCCGCACCTCGAGTCATGAGCTTTATGCGGGACAAGGTAAGTGTTCGGCTCCATCGCCGTAGAAGTTGCCGCTCCCGAGGCGGTGTCCAGCCATCCGTCCTCGATCCGAGCGATCGGCTCCGGACTATGGGTCGGAGCGGATTCGTGTGCGGCCTCCAAGGTGCTGTCCGTGGCGAGTTAGGTCATACCCATCGTGACAGCAGCACGCGCTCGGTATGGCTCAGATCCATCGAAGATCAAGTCCCCGCGATATCGGCCGTGAAGTTTAGGCTTCAAACCTGACCGGACGGCCAGGGCGTAGCTTCGATCTGCTCCAGATGGCCAAGTGAGTTGGCCGCGATCGCGGCCGCCGAATCGAAGATCCGTCTCGGGAGAAAAGTCTCACCCAGACTGCGTCGTTGTTGATTGAAGAGGCCATCAAGCCTATCGGTGGCGACACGAGGAACTCTCAATGAAAGCACCAATGTCGGTGTCAAAACCGGCGGATCTCGGGTAGGGGTCCCGAACTGTGCGTCTAGGCGGATGGTAACAGGAGACAAGGGACACGATGTTTTACCCGGTTGGGCCCTCTTGATTGAGGTAAAACCCTACGTCCTGCTCGATTGATATTGATATTGTGGATGTTTACAAGAGTGGATCTACCACGAGATCAAGGAGGCTAAACCCTAGAAGCTAGCCTATGGTATGATTGTAAGGGTTGTTGTTCTTCTAGTCCTACGGACTAAAGCCATCCGGTTTATATAGACACCGGAGAGGGCTAGGGTTACATAGAGTCGGTTACAATGGTAGGAGATCTACATATCCGTATCTCCAAGCTTGCCTTCCACGCCAAGGAAAGTCCCATCCGGACACGGGGCGAAGTCTTCAATCTTGAATCTTCATAGTCTTGGAGTCCGGTCGATGATGATAGTCCGGCCAATGATAGTTCGGCTGATGATGGTAGTCCGGCTATCCGGACACCCCCTAATCCAGGACTCCCACAGCCACCCTCCAACGGCAGGTGCAGCCCTGCCAACCCACTTCCGACCAACATTGGCTTCCTCATCTTCGACCCCCAATTCGGTGGCTATGGGATTGCTCAGCTTCAGGCCAGGGAGAAATCCCTGCTCGGCTTGCCGGCGCCGGCAACGGCGGCACCTGCGGGTGTCGTTTCCTTTTTGGATGCGTTGTTAAGGCCTTCAGCTGCACCCCTCTTTGAGCTCAAGGGAAACCCTAGGTTTGGTTCCTCCAGACCGGATGGCGACAACGTCTCGGCATCATTTTCCTTCTTGAAGGCGCTATCTTGACTCGCTCGCGGTGTCCGTCGTATTGGCTCGGGTGATGTTGGAGTTATGCCTAGTTCGGCTTGGCCACTCTTGGTTTTGGGTTTTGTAGGTTTAGCTGTGTTGTTTCCTCCATTCGGGCCGAGCATCCCTTCTCTGTGCTCCGGGCATCATGTTCACGCCTGCCTGCGTTCGTGTCATGTATTGTATCCCTCGATGTACTCATTCTACTCCTTCTATCAATGGAATGATACGCAAGCTTTGCGTATTCGAGAAAAAAAGACCGAGCTCCATGGAGGCCTTTATTTGAAAACTTTTAAATTTAAATTTTTTAGTTTTAAAAAATTCTGTAAATAAATACACCTATACCTAGATACATAATGTACATGTGTGCAAATTTTCAGTTCGAAATACATTAAAATGTGAGCTACACAAAAAAGACAAATCTGAAGCTTTTTAACGTATGTACTGTTCATCTTTAAAGTCCATGATTATGTTTTTTTGTGCAGCTCGCAGTTTAACGTATTTCATCCTGAAAATTTTCACACATACACTCTATATCCTTGCATACATGTGTATTTTTTCGGAATTTTTCAAAACTAAAATTTATAAATTTTGAATTTTTCAAAATAAAGAGCTCCATAAAGCTCGGTCTCCAAAATGCCCTACTCATATGACTTGTAGCTAAAATCCCCACTTTAACACTCTCGTATCTCCTTAATATCGGTTATTCGGCGTGTCCGACTCCTATTAATATTCATGATATGCAACTTGAAATTCCATGCCTATATTATAGGTAAACGTTTATACCCGGCCGATCGGCCGTCGGAACGCTCGGCCGGCCGTGCATGCACTCTCCGATCGCGTCATTGCTAGGAAAATAGCTATAGCTAATATGGACATTAATGAAGCATCATGTATATGGTGTGCCACTGCCATATATCATATATAGGTGCGTCATTAGTGGCCATATTACTAATGGCGCACCTTGTGTGTGGTGCGCCACCGCTAAGTTTCTCCTGGGCACACCCCCCTCCCCAGACTTACCAGTGGCGCACTGTCTCTGGTGCGCCATTACTAGTTTGGCGCAAACTAGTAATGGCGCACCACACACACGGTGCGCAACTACTAACAATTTTTTTTTTCAAAACTAGTAATGGCGCACCACACACCAGGTGCGCCATTAGTAACCCTGGTTATCAATGGCGCATTTTTAGGAGGTGCGCCATTGGTAACCTGAGAGCAGCTAGATATTTTTGACAGCCACCTACCACACTCACTTTCCCCACTTCATTCTCTCCACCTCTACCAAGCTTGGTCTCGGCCGTCTCCTCCTCCTCACCTCATTTGCATCATAGATTCACCCAAATTAAGTGGTTAAATTACCTTTTTTTTGATAGGTAAGGAAGGGGAAAGCTTTCTTTATGTTCTAGATCTATTTTTTTCTCCCTCCAACAACGTACACACTTTTCATGGCCTAGATCTACGTATGTTTGTGGTGTTGCATATGTTTGTGTTTGCAGGTACCGGTATTTGAAATGCGATAGTTGCCAATATTTTGCCGGAATGTTGGTTCATTTCCGTTTCGGCGAGAATTTGGCACTATGCATTCTTTTTTGTCCTGTTTTTAGGCAAAGTCATGCCAAATTTTTTTTGGTTCTAAAATATCGTTTTTCTCTACCCCGCAGGCGACCATGGTCCGCACGATGACCGAAGGCATCGTGAATAGGTTTTTGAGCTCCGCGAAGGCCGAGATGCTTCAAAAGAACGAGACGGAGATAAGATGTGCTTGTCGAAGATGCAAACTAAAGAGCCATATGGACCCGGATTCCAGACAGGTGCGGGATGATACGTCTCCGTCGTATCTACTTTTCCAAACACTTTTGCCCTTGTTTTGGACTCTAACTTGTATGATTTGAATGGAACTAACCCGGACTGACGCAATTTTCAGCAGAATTGCCATGATGTTGTTTTATGTGCAGAAAACAAAAGTTCTCGGAATGACCAGAAACTCCACGGAATATCTTAGAAAAAATAATAAAAAATCCTCGCCAAAGATGATGACCAGGGGGCCCACACCCTGTCCACGAGGGTGGGGGGGGCGCCCCCCCTCCAGGGCGCGCCCCCTACCTCGTGGGCCCCTTGGAGACCCTCCGACGCCAACTCCAACTCTATATATTTGCTTTCGAAGAAAAAAAATCAGGGAGAAGAAATCATCACGTTTTACGATACGGAGCCGCCGCCAAGCCTTAAAATCTCTCGGGAGGCCTGATCTGGAGTCCATTCAGGGCTCCGGAGAGGGGGATTCGTGACCGTCATCATCATCAACCATCCTTTCATGATGCTCACCGACGTGCATGAGTAATTTCATCGTAGGCTTGCTGGACGGTGATGGGTTGGATGAGATTTATCATGTAATCGAGTTTATTTTGTTACGGTTTGATCCCTAGTATCCATTATGTTCTGAGATTGATGTTGCTATGACTTTGCTATGCTTAATGCTTGTCACTAGGGCCCGAGTGCCATGATTTCAGATCTGAACCTATTATGTTTTCATGAATATATGTGAGTTCTTGATCCTATCTTGCAAGTCTATAGTCACCTATTATGTGTTATGATCCGACAACCCCGAAGTGACAATAATCGGGATACTTCTCGGTGATGACCATAGTTTGAGGAGTTCATGTATTCACTATGTGCTAATGCTTTGTTCCGGTTCTTTATTAAAAGGAGGTCTTAATATCCCTTAGTTTCCATTAGGACCCCGCTGCCACGGGAGGGTAGGGCAAAAGATGTCATGCAAGTTCTTTTCCATAAGCACGTATGACTATATACGGAATACATGCCTACATTACATTGATGAATTGGAGCTAGTTCTGTGTCATCCTATGTTATGACTATTACATGATGAACCGTATCCGGCATAATTATCCATCACCGATCCAATGCCTATGAGCTTTCCGTATACTGCTTTACGCTTATTTACTTTTCCGTTGCTACTGTTACAATCACTACAAAACACCAAAAATATTACTTTTGCTTTCATTACTCTTTTGTTACTGTTACCACTACTATCATACTACTTTGCTACTAAATACCTTGCTGCAGATATTAAGTTATCCAGGTGTGACTGAATTGACAACTCAGTTGCTAATACTTGAGAATATTCTTTGGCTCCCCTTGTGTCGAATCAATAAATTTGGGTTGAATACTCTACCCTCGAAAGCTGTTGCGATCCCCTACACTTGTGGGTTATCAAGACCAATTTCTGGCGCCGTTGCCGGGGAGCATAGCTCTATTCTTTGAGTTACTTGGGATTTATATCTGCTGAACACTATGAAGAACTTGAAAGACGCTAAGAGAAAAATTTATCCCTCAACTACGAGGGAGGTAAGGAACTGCCATCTAGCTCGCACTTGATTCACCTTCATTATGAGTAAGCTTGCGACACCTAAACCTGCTCGCTATTCGCTCGATATGTCGCATGTTATTGATGATGCCACTACGCTATGCATGATACTTATGATGAAACTACTTCTATGCTTGATACTACTGTGCCCCTTGGTGAATTTCTTGATGAACAAATTTCTAGGGCTAGAGAGAAAGAAATTATTGAAACTGATAATGTTGATGAAATTGATGATGAAGATATGCCTGTTATTCCTGAGGGTTATGTTTTTGATATGGAATCTTCCGCAGCTATTTTTGCCTGCAAGGATAGAAACGAACTTAAGAGGCTATTAGTTAAATGGAGTAAGGAATCTCTTAGAGATAGAATGAAACCCGACCCTGCTTTTGCTACTTCACCTATTTGTGTTCCCGATAAGGATTATGAATTCTCTGTTGATCCTGATATAATTACTTTGGTTGAATCTGATCCTTTTTATGGCTATGAATCTGAAACTATTGTGGCACATCTTACTAAATTAAATGATATAGCCACCCTGTTCACTAATGATGAGAGATCTCACTACTTTTATATCCTTAAAATATCTCCGTTCTCATTAAAGGGTGATGCTAAGATATGGTTTAATTCTCTAGATCCTGGTTGTGTGGATATGATTTATTACTTCTCTGCTAAATATTTCCCTGCTCATAAGAAACAAGCTGCTTTAAAGGAAATATACAACTTTGTGCAAATTGAAGAAGAGAGTCTCCCACAAGCTTGGGCGAGGCTTCTCAAGTTACTTAATTCTTTGCCTGATCATCCTCTTAAGAAAAATGAAATACTTGATATCTTTTATAATGGACTAACCGATGCTTCCAGAGATTACCTGGATAGTTGTGCTGGTTCTCTTTTCAAGGAAAGAACACCAGATGAAGCTGAAATTCTATTGAATAATATGTTGACAAATGAAAATAATTGGGCACCTCCCGAGCCAGCTCCAGATCCAATTACTGAGCCTATTCCTAAACCAACTCTGAAGAAGAGGGGTGTTCTATTTCTCAGTCCTGAAGATATGCAAGAGGCAAAGAAATCTATGAAATAAAAAGGTATTAAAGATGAAGATGTTAAGAATTTACCTCCTATTGAAGAAATACATGGTCTTAATTATGATCTTGATCCATTACCTATTGAAGAACCTCCTGATCCCGATAACCCGACACAGGTAGTAAAGGTAAATTCTCTCTATAGATTTGATGAAGGTGATATCCCTCACTATAAGTCTACTAGGCAATGCTTGGATGAGTTTGATAATTTTATTGTCAAACAAGAAAATTTTAATGCTTATTTTGGTAGACAATTAAAACAAAATACCGATATGATTAAATACTTGGGTGATTATATGGATGATGTTAGATGTGAACTTAAACTTGTTAGCAAACATGCTTCTATGGTTACCACTCAAGTAGAACAAGTACTTAAGGCTCAAAAAGAATTGCTCGATGAAATGAATAGTAAGAAAAATGATTATGCTGTTAGAGTGGCTACTAGAACTGGTAGAATTACTCAGGAACCTTTGTATCCTGAAGGCCACCCTAAGAGAATTGAGCAAGATTCTCAGAGAAATAATACTGATGTGCCTAGTTCTTCTAAAAGGAAGAAAAAGAAAAATGATAGGACTTTGCAAACTTCTAGCGAACCTATTGCTGAACCACCTGAGAATCCAAATGATATATCTATGTCTGATGCTCAACCTAGTAATGATAATGATGTAGAAGTTGAACCTGCTGTTGATCTTGATAACCCACAATCAAAGAATCAACATTATGATAAGAGAGACTTTGTTGCTAGGAAACATGGTAAAGAAAGAGAACCATGGGTTCAGAAACCCATGCCTTTTCCTCCCAAACCATCCAAGAAAAAGGATTATGAGGATTTTGAGCACTTTGCTGAAATGATTAGACCTATCTTTTTGCGTATGCGATTAACTGATGTGCTCAAAACAAATCCTTATGCTAAGTATATGAAGGATATCACTACCAATAAAAGAAAGATACCGGAAGCTGAAATTTCCACCATGCTTGCTGATTATACTTTTAAGGGTGGAATACCAAAGAAACTTGGAGATCCAGGAGTACCCACTATACCATGTTCTATTAAAAGAAATTATGTTAAAACTGCTTTATGTGATCTTGGAGCCGGTGTTAGTGTTATGCCTCTCTCTTTATATCGTATACTTGATTTGGATAAGTTGACACCTACTGAAATATCTTTGCAAATGGCTGATAAATCAACTGCTATACATGTCGGTATTTGTGAGGATGTGCCTGTTGTGGTTGCAAACGTTACTATTTTAACGGACTTTGTTATTCTTGATATTCCCGAGGACGATAGTATGTCTATTATTCTTGGAAGACCCTTCTTGAATACTGCAGGGGCTGTTATTGATTGCACCAAAGGCAATGTCACTTTTCATGTTAATGGTAATGAGCATACGGTACACTTTCCGAGGAAACAACCTCAAGTTTATAGTATCAATTCTATTGGAAAAGTTCCATCGATTATTTTTGGAAGTTTTGAATTTCCTCTTCCTACCGTCAAAAAGAAATATGATAGGGGATGTATATATCCCCGTTGAGGTAACATAGTGTTATTTGAAATTTCTCCGGTTCCATGTTAATCGGAATGAGTTTGTTAACAAGACTTGATCAACCTTGTTAGTGGATTCCTTTTGATGATCATGAGACAGGTGAAACTAGAAGGCACAACCTTCTGTACCCTCTTTATACTTTCTGTTATTTAGTTGAAATAAAGTAAAAATAGTATTTTTCTGTCTGTTTCCTGATTTATCTGTGCAATATAAAAATACCCCAAAAATAAAAGTCCTCATAACGCCAAGCCAATTTAATATGATTTTTTGGGAATATTTGAGGATTTATGGTGCAAAAATTACCACAGGGGGAGCTGCCACCTGGCCACGAGGGTGGAGGGCGCGCCCCCCTGCCTCGTGGTCCCACGGTGGCCCTCCTCCACTTATTCCTGCACCCATCCTCTTCTTCTTTCTCCCACAAACACGAATATCTGGCTCAAACACGAGTTCCAGCCCCCGTTGCTGTGATTTTCGATTTCCTTGCTCAAAGCACCTCTCACCAACTGCTTGGGGAGATTGTTCCTTGGTATGTGACTCCTCCATTGGTCCAATTAGTTTTTGTTATAGTGCTTTATTCATTGCAAATTTGTGCTGCATAGGTGACCATGTTCTTGAGCTTGCATGTCAAACTTATATGGTTCCAAGTAGTTCTAATGCTTGATATAGGCTCTAGGCACTTGTAGGAGTAGTTGCTATCAATTTTATTGAAGTTGGTTTACTTTTGTTTGAAGTTACTAAAAATTTCAGTTTTTTTTCCAGAAAATAATGAAGAGACTTTTGAGGAGCTCATCGAGCTGAAGCTCGAAGGAAAAACAAAATGAAGAAGCACAGAAGCCCAAATATAATTTGCCTCGTACCGCGGAGGTTCGGCCGTATGAATGGCCTTCCGATGACTTCTTGAGGAGAGCCAGGATTTATGAGGATTTCTATTCATTGATTGAGAAGGCTGGCCTCACCGACTTCGTCCGCGAGCAACGTCATCAGTATCTCTTACTCACTAATACTTTTGTGCAAAACCTCTATTATTTTCCTAAGGAATCACCCCCTTCAGTAGAGTTTCATTTATATGACGTTGTTAAAAAGATGCCATTAGCTGAATTTTGCAAGGTTTGCAAAATATCCTCTGAGGGTACCTTAGATGAACCACACCGTAATGAAGTAGAAGCATTTATTAACACTATCACTGTGGGAGAAACCAGGAAGGTTTCTGATGCAAGAATCACTAGCATACATTTTCCTGTTCTACGCTACTTTGCCTTATTTGCTAGTCGTTGCTTGATCGGTCGTGGAAACTGTGGAAACCTTAGTGTTCCTGATATTATCATTTTGTTCCATGGTTTATACCGCAATAACACTGTCAGTATGGGCAGAATTATTGCTAAGCGGTTAAGTTTGAACCGTACTAAAGGCCCCATCTTTGGAGGTATTTACGCTTCGCGCCTAGTTGCACATTTTAACTTACCCATTAGGCTCTATGAGAAAGAAGAAAAATTGTTGCCTAGTGCTTATTTAATTATAAGAGTATGCTAGCGCATGACTTTATTGTTAAGGGCAAGGAAGGAAGCTTAAATATAAATTGTACTTTGATAAACATCACCCTGATACTATTACTTTGCCTGCTCCTTCTCTGTTTAACTTGTCTGTAGGTCCTCACCTTGTTCCGTTGACGGCCGTTCAAGCCTATCGGAATCCTGCACCAGACCCGGAGCCGGAACCACAATACGAGCCTTCACGCCAGTCTGTTTATTCTTGGGATCCGGAGGCGGTTGCCAGCCAATGGCAGTCAGAGTCCTCTTCATCACAGTACGACCCTAGCTACACATACGGGTATCCGCCAGGCCATCCCTGGCAATGAACCAACTTAGGCGTATTTTCCACCGACATTGCATTTATGTTCACACACACTCATTGCTAGATGTCGGTGCTCATACTTTTTCACTGTAATATCCATGCTAGTTTATTTTCTTTTTCCTGCTTTCTTCTTGTGTGTTTAATAAACTTTAAGAAAACAAAAAAAATTAGTATAGCTTCTAGTTAGTTTACTTTTCCTGCTGTAGTAGTAATAATTAAAATGAAAACCCATAAATATTTCCTTTTCTTTTCTTTGGGGGTCGATAGGAGAAGACTATGATTAAATTGTTGAAGTGGCTCTTATATGCATTATTGTTGATTTAACCAAGAGCCCATATTGCCTTGTCTTCTCCTACATATTGAATGCTCGCAGATTCCAGCTTAGTCCAATGCACGTGCACTCTTATTATTATTCACATCGTTCGGTCGTGCAAGTGAAAGGCAATTATGATGATATATGATGGACTGACTGAGATGGGAAAAGCTGGTATGAACTCGACCTCTCTTGTTTTTGTAAATATGATGAGTTCATCGTTCTTGATTCAGCTTATTATGAATAAACATGTTTGCAATGACAATTAGAGATCATAGTTGCTTATGCCATGCTTGATTAGCTACGAGTTATAATGGTTTACCTTGCGTGCCAACATGCTATTAAAATCGTTGTGATGTGGTATGATGGGGTGGTATCCTCCTTTGAATGATTTAAGTGACTCGACTTGGCACATATTCACGCATGTAGTTGAGACAAATCAACATAGCCTTCACGATATTTATGTTCATGGTGGATTATATCCTACTCATGCTTGCATCCAATGTTTATTAATTTTAGTGCATGTTCATGACTGTTGTCTCTCTCTAGTTGGTCGCTTCCCAGTCTTTTGCTAGCCTTCACTTGTACTAAGCGGGAATACTGCTTGTGCATCCAATCCCTTAAACCCCAAAGTTATTCCATATGAGTCCACTATACCTTCCTATATGAGGTATCTACCTGCCGTTCCAAATAAATCTGTATGTGCCAAACTCTAAACCTTCAAATAAACATTCTGTTTTGTATGCTCGAATAGCTCATGTATCAACTATGGCTGTCCTTACATTCCATGTTAGGCGGGTTATTCTCAAGAGGAGTGGACTCCGCTCCTCACTCACGAGAACATGGCTGGTCACCGGGATGCCCAGTCCCATGCTTTATGCAAACTAAATCAAAATTAATTGCAAACAAAACTCCCCCTGGGACCTGATGTATGTTGGAGGCACTCGTTGTTTCGAGCAAGACATGGATTGATGCTTGTTGGTGGAGGGGGAGTATAAACTTTACCATTCTGTTTGGGAACCGCCTATAATGTGTGTAGCATGGAAGATATCGCCATCTCTTAGTTGTTATGTTGACAATGAAAGTATACGCTCAAAATATTATTCATCTCTATTTCAAAACCGAGCTCTGGCACCTCTACAAATCCCTGCTTCCCTCTGCGAAGGGCCTATTTATTTACTTTTATGTTGAGTCATCACCCTCTTATTAAAAAGCACTAGCTGGAGAGCACAGCTGTTATTTGCATTCATTACTATTAATTTATATTGGGTATGACTATGACTGGATCCCTTTTACCATGAATTACAATGTCTAGTCAGTCCTTGATCTTTAAAGGTGCTCTGCATTTATGTTTTGCGGTCTCAGAAAGGGCTAGCGCCATCTTGTTATATCATATTACGATTGTTTTGAGAAAGTGTTGTCATCCGAGATTTATTATTATGGCTCGCTAGTTGATTATGCCATTGATATGAGTAAATATGAGACCTAAGAATTATTGCAAATGTGGTTAGTTATAATCTTTGCTGAAAACTTGAATGCTGGCTTGACATATTAACAACAACAAGAGCAAACAGAGTTTGTAAAAGTTTTTCTTTTTCTCTTTCAGTTTGTCAACTGAATTGCTTGAGGACAAGCAAGGGTTTAAGCTTGGGGGAGTTGATACGTCTCTGTCGTATCTACTTTTCCAAACACTTTTGCCCTTGTTTTGGACTCTAACTTGTATGATTTGAATGGAACTAACCCGGATTGACGCTGTTTTCAGCAGAATTGCCATGATGTTGCTTTATGTGCAGAAAACAAAAGTTCTCGGAATGACCTGAAACTCCACGGAATATCTTAGAAAAAATAATAAAAAATCCTCGCAAAAGATGAAGACCAGGGGGCCCACACCCTGTCCACGAGGGTGGGGGGCGTGCCCCCCCCTCTAGGGCGCGCCCCCTAACTCGTGGGCCCCCTGGAGACCCTCCGACGCCAACTCCAACTCTATCTATTTTCTTTCGGAGAGAAAAAATCAGGGAGAAGAAATCATCACGTTTTACGATACGGAGCTGCCGCCAAGCCCTAAAACCTCTCGGGAGGGCTGATCTAGAGTCCATTCGGGGCTCCGGAGAGGGGGATTCGTCGCCGTCATCATCATCAACTATCCTCCATCACCAATTTCATGATGCTCACTGCCGTGCGTGAGTAATTCCATCGTAGGCTTGCTGGACGGTGATGGGTTGGATGAGATTTATCATGTAATCGAGTTAGTTTTGTTAGGGTTTGATCCCTAGTATCCATTATGTTCTGAGATTAATGTTGCTATGACTTTGCTATGCTTAATGCTTGTCAATAGGGCCCGAGTGCCATGATTTCAGATCTGAACCTATTATGTTTTCATGAATATATGTGAGTTCTTGATCCTATCTTGCAAGTCTATAGTCACCTATTGTGTGTTATGATCCGACAACCCCGAAGTGACAATAATCGGGATACTTCTCGGTGATGACCATAGTTTGAGGAGTTCATGTATTCAGTATGTGCTAATGCTTTGTTCCGGTTCTCTATTAAAAGGAGGCCTTAATATCCCTTAGTTTCCATTAGGACCCCGCTGCCACGGGAGGGTAGGACAAAATGTCATGCAAGTTCTTTTCCATAAGCATGTATGACTATATACGGAATACATGCCTACATTACATTGATGAATTGGAGCTAGTTCCGTGTCACCCTATGTTATGACTGTTACATGATGAACCGCATCCGGCATAATTATCCATCACCGATCCAATGTCTACGAGCTTTCCATATACTGGTTTACGCTTATTTACTTTTCCATTGCTACTGTTACAATCACTACAAAACACCAAAAATATTACTTTTTCTTTCATTACTCTTTTGTTACCGTTACCACTACTATCATACTACTTTGCTACTAAATACCTTGCTGCAGATATTAAGTTATCCAGGTGTGGCTTAATTGACAACTCAGTTGCTAATACTTGAGAATATTCTTTGGCTCCCCTTGTGTCAAATCAATAAATTTGGGTTGAATACTCTACCCTCGAAAGCTGTTGCGATCCCCTACACTTGTGGGTTATCACGGGACCACCTGCTCTTGCGTGGTTTCATGGATGGCTATCGGTGGCAAGGTGATGAAGATGATTATGAATTCGTCCATGGGGGCCGGGCAAGAAATAAGGAAGGCTAGCAAGACAATAGCGGCGAGGGCGGGCGAGAAGACGAAGAATCTCCAGGACATGATCATGAAGTAGATGCAGGACACAGTCATCATGTAGAAGATGCCGGACATGATGATGAGGAAGATCAAGACGAAGGGCATGATCATGAAGATGAAGATGCCGGAGCAGACAACGATGGACAATCGATGGGCCGGGTACATGACCCTCATATTCAAGAGCTGCTTCTCAAGCAGACGGGTAACGAAAGAGCTGCCGCCCGAGAGAAAGCCAAGCTGGATCAACTGGAGATAGACGCGGTTACTCCATTGTATGAAGGATGCAGGCCCGAGGATACCCGTCTGAAAGTAACGCCCATGGCTCTGGAGATGAAGGTAAAACATAAAATGACCGACGCATGCTTCGACGAGAACATGTCATTCTGGCACGAACGTCTTCCCAAGGGGAACAAGTGCCCGACCAGTTTCGAGGAGGCGGAGAAAATCATGTGTCCACTGGATTTACCGCACGTGAAATACCATGTGTGCATGAACGATTGCATCATTTATCGGGACGAGCACGCGGAGTCTACCATATGTCCGGTGTGCAGCGTCACTCGATACAAGAAGAGGAAGAAAGCTCCTCGAAAAGTGTTGTGGTACTTTCCGATCACTCCTCATCTGCAGCGGTATTTCGCGGACCCTAAGCTAGCAAAGCTCCTGCGTTGGCACGCAGATAGGGAGGAGAAGAAGCGAGAAGATGACGGAAATGATCCGGAGATAAATAAAAAAGACAAGATGCTGAGTCACCCTAAGGATGCGAGCCAGTGGCAAGCGTTTAACTTTGAACACCCAGAATTTGGGGACGATCCAAGGAACATCGTGCTGGGCGCAAGCACCGATGGAGTCAATCCATTTGGCAGCCAGAGAAACACACATAGCACCTGGCCTGTGTTTGTGTGGATGTACAACCTTCCCCCTGGATGTGCATGAAAGGAAGTACATTCACATCATTACGCTAATTGAAGGGCCAAAACAATCAGGGAACGACATCAATCTCTATCTGGGCCGCTGAAAGAGGAGCTAGACACGCTGTGGAAAACGCCAGCCAATACGTGGGACGCCGCAGCGAAAGAATATTTCCCTATGAGATCCGCACTGCTCACGGCGGTGCACGACTATCTCGGTTACGGATATGTCGCGGGGAAGGTGGTCCACGGATTTTGTGCATGCGTCAGGTGCATGGATGACACAATGTATCGCCAGCTAGATAGAGATCCCGGGTCTTTGAAAACCGTGTTCATGGGACATCGAAGGTGGCTTCGCGACGATGACGCATGGAGAAAACGCAAGGATCTGTTCGATGGTGAAACCGAACCTCGAAGACGCCCGCGTACGAGGAGCGGCGAGGAAATAGACGAGCTATTGAAAAATTGGAAAGAGTGTCCACCGCCGGGAAAGAAGCGAAAGGCGCCAGAGCCGCTGCTGAAGGTATGGAAAACGAGGTCTGTTTTCTGGGACTTGCCGTAATGGAAGATCCTCCGTGTGCCTCACAACCTTGATGTCATGCATATCATGAAGAACATGTGCGAGAGTCTGCTAGGTACCCTGCTCAACATGCCAGAGAGGACCAAAGATGGGCCGAAAGCAAGGGCAGACTTGAAATCAATGGGCATCAGGGATGAGCTTCACGCAAAACGCCCTAATGGTGATGATGAAGCGAAGGACACGGAAAGCCGTCGCAAAGGCAAAAAGGCCAAGAAGATCGAATATGACTGCCCTCCCGCGTGCTTCACTCTAAGTCAGGAGGAGATCAAGAAGTTTTTCACCTGCCTCGTAGGAGTAAAACTTCCTTACGGTTACGCGGGGAAGATAAGCAGATACCTAGACTCAGCGAAGTAGACGTTCAGCGGGATGAGGTCTCACGACTATCACATGCTGATGACGTAGATACTTCTAGTTGCAATCTGCGGGATCATGGACACGCACGTCTGTGAAACGCTATTTGGCCTATGCAACTTTTTCGACGTCATCTCTCGGAAGTCGGTTGGCTTGAGGCAACTCAGAAGGCTACATGAAGAGATCGTGGTGATACTATGCGAGCTTGAGATGTACTTCCCGCCCGCATTCTTCGACGTTATGGTGCATCTACTGGTCCATATGTGGAGGATATCATCCAACTCGGGCCGACGTTCCTGCACAACATGATGCCGTTCGAAAGGATGAATGGTGTCATCAAAAGATACGTTCGCAACAGGGCATGTCCAGATGGAAGCATAGCCAAGGGCTTTCTGACCGAAGAGTGCATCTCCTACTGCACGAATTATCTATGCATCGAGAACCCCGTTGGTCTGCCCGTCGACAGGCACCTCGGCAGGTTCGCTGGATGGGGTCACCGTGACGGTCGCCGCGAAATGCATGTTGACTTCAAGGGTTGACTCGCCGACTTTGAAAGAGCAAACCTAGTCGTGCTACAACACATAGACGTGGTCGATCCTTGGGTGGTAGAGCACAAAACCTTTATTGAGAAGACGTACAATGACTGAGGCCAACAGAGGATGGACGGAGATATAATCAAAGAGCACAACTCATATTTCATGCGTTTGTTCAAAGAGAAGCTTCTGTCGTACCCTTTACATGAGGATTCTTCCGCGGAAGAAAAACTCATAGTCGCCTTGTCACAGGGCGCCGAGCACAACCTGATGACCTATGAGGCGTACGATATCAATGGCTACACATTCTACACCGAGGAAACATACATGAAGAGCGATGATTATCAGAACTCCGGGGTAACGATGGAATCCTACACCGGCAACGACAAGGACAGATACTACAGAAGGATCGAGGAGATCTGGGAGCTGAGCTATGCTGGAGAGAAGGTCCCGATGTTCCGTGTCAGATGGGCCAAGAGCGTCCTAAAATAAGACTGGTATTTCACCACCATGGTTATACCCGGCCAAATCCAAGACCATGGTATAAGCGTCACCTCGAAAAATGAGCCATGGATATCAAGCGACGATGAAGTACCATACACCACAAGAAGAAGCAGGACCACCCTACCTAAAGGACGTCCGTTCAAGAGAAGAACTCCATTTGCGAAAAAGAACGGCAAAAAGATTGTGAAAAGATAGCTAAGATCGAATCACGACGTGTCGGCCGCGTGTGTGTGTGTGTGTGTGTCAGTGGCAAGCTCAATTATTACATGCAACTAAATTATTACATGTATCACTTGATTTCAACCATGTCATCTAATTCTAAATCTTTGCACAATGGTTTTAACACTCCATTTGCATTTTCTTTTTCTTTTATCTCAAATCTTAAATTATTACATGCAACTAAAAATCCCAAAAAAAGAGAAAAAAAGTTAGTAATGGCGCACCAGGAGAAGGTGCGCCATTGCTATCACGGTGTTTATGGCGCACCCCTAAAAGGTGCGCCATTGCTAACCCTCCCCCCACTAAAAGATCCCAAATCCCCAATCCCCAATCTCACACCTCTCTCAGCCCTCGACCTGCTGCCCCCGACCCGCGTTGCCGCCCCGACCCACTGCGCCGCCGCCCCTACCTGCGCTGTCGCCCTGTCTCCTCGGGCCCCCCTCCCCACTTGCCCCCTCGCACTTCCCCTCGCCCTCTCCGCCTTCTCCTCTCCCCCAGATCCGCGTCGGCAACCCGCGCGCGACGCGCCCGTCACCGGCCACCTCGCACCGCCATGGCAACCGTCGACCTCGTGCCACACCAACGTGCCCAAGCACTCCACCTCCCTCAACTACGTCTCCTCGGACAAGCCGCAGGACGCCAGACGCCCCCGCGATGCCTTCCCCGCCACCGGCTTCCTCCTCGGCCCGGCGGACTCCGTCGACAATTCACTTCGGCGAGCTCTCCCCCGAGCCTGCTTTGCTCACCTGCAGGCCACGGTGAGCTTCTCTGTCGATCCCCTCCTTTTCCCCTTCTGTGCATGCAAGCCGGCCTCGCCGTGGTCTTCTGCTGCTCCGCTAAGGCTTGCTGCTCTATTGGCCGCCGCGGTTCCTGCTGCTATGTGTTGCTGTTGCTACTAGTGATTGTTTTAGGACCAACTAAAGATTATTCTAATGTTGCCAGTAATTGCTGCTATCCCTTTAGTTGCTCCTGTGGTCATGCTCTTGCTTATGTATCTGATTTGGTGTTCTGGTTTGTGTAAGAACTTGGATAATGCCACTATGTTATTGACATCCTACTGTATGTAGTTCAAGTGGTTCTAGGTTGTTTCTACTGTTGTTGGCACTATGGATATAGTTGCTGGTTTTCTTGTACTGTTAATTGTGCTATTGTTATCAGTTTTGTAACACTGTTAGGATAAAAGGCATGAACTACCAGTCTAAGGCTTTACTGATTGTGCTCAGTACTACTGTCATGAGGCATGCTACTTTTTTAGTCAGTATGCTACTGCTTTATGTCACATGTACATACAGGGATCACTTGAAAACTTGTTTATATTGTTATATAGTTTTGAAGTTTATTTAGGTGTGAACTTTAACTCCTGATTATGGGCAATTATCAATCATGCTTAGTATTGTTTCATTACTGGTGTCATATAATTTCTTATACTTTAATTAAATGTTGAATATGACTGCTGGTTGTTACTGCAGTTTGATCATGACATATTTTGTATTTCTCTGCTATGTTCCACTTATTAATGACGGTAGTACTGCTATTTTCCTTATGAGCACACAATCTGTATCCTTCATTTTGTTTGGATGTAATTTTACAGCATCTACTTTCCTCCGGTTCACACAACAACATGTTTATAATTGACTTGGGAACTTAAATAAATTGCTCAACTGAAGAATATTAATAAATTGTGTTTGTTCACAAATTCTGGAAGACATTGATATAGGACAACAGTCGAGTCTTTGTTGGTTAAGTGGTTAGCACAGCTGGGAGAATTAGTGTATGAGGTGTACTAATTAGAAAATAGTAGCAGTGAGGCAAGGCCTAATAACTATAGGTAAACATGACCCCTTGCTTGTACATATTTGATAGGTTGCCTGGCACATGCATGTGCTGGATGAAGCTTATGGTGTAGTATCTTAATTGGCTGATGTTGATGAACCTTTCCTGTACATATTTGGTTCGGTTGATTGCCTGGCATGAGCTAGATGAAATGATCCGTTTGCTTTGTTGATTCGAGTGGATGTGGATGCTTGATAAAATTATCTTATGAAATGATTCCAATGCTGGCAGCTTCTGATGTTCCAATGCTGGCAGCTTCTGATTCCAATGCTGGCGGCTTCTGATGTGAAATGACCCCTTTCTCCTGAAATGTTGATTAATTTCCGTTTTGGTTGAGAATGGGGCACTCCCAGCTCAAGAAAATCAGCAAAGGTCATGCCCAATTTTCTTGACCTAGAAGGTGCCCGATTCTCAACCGAAACGGAAATATTCCTCTAAATCTGAGAAGAATAGATACTACCCTGATCTCATCCAATAACTCTAGTAGCCTTTTTTCCTATTTAGAGCGAACATGGCCGACAACGATGAGGCCGGCGGTTCGGGCAAGTCATTTTGGGAGCTGTCCCAGGAGATAGAGGAAGAACCTCACCGCTATGAGGACGCCACGGAAGACACCGATCCCAACTACACAACCCCTAGTGGCGCCGGGGATGACACCACTGATGGTGCCGCCAGGGATGCCACCACTGATGATGGCAGCGCACGCACAGATGGCAGCCAACCAAAGAGGCAACGGAAGGACCGGTGCCCGAACGTGCTCGGCACCGTCAAGGAGGAATTCTTCAAGTGTCCTCCAAAGGCATCCAACGGCGCCCAAAGAATTAGTCGATGGGTACGCGGGACAACTCGGGTGCATTCTACGGAGCACCGTCTCGATCAACACCGAGAACGTAAGGCATCGTGACCGAGGGAATTTGCACAACCTCCTCTTCACGAAGCTGCACGAACGATACAAGTTCCCCGGTGACTTCGCAAACACACGCCTCTCAGGGAATAAAGTGAACAGTGCCGCCTCACGAAGATGAGCACGACCACGCTACTTGGAGAGCCGCGGTGAAGAGAAGGATTCTAAGTGGTGATAGTTATGAGAAGATCAAGGAGACAAATCCTTCGATCAGCGGTTGACTACCGAGTTCAAGATCAAGTGCGAGAGCAACGATCCGCGAATCAAGTCGATGGGGAAAGATATGCGGGACTTGAACTTAGGGGTCCACAAACTCGGTCCCGGCGGTTACAGAGTGGCGGAACCTATATGGGACAAGGAGGATGCGGAGTGTGCCGAGCAAGGCCTACCGCCCCTCTTCGATAAATACCATGAAAAGTAGACCAGGAACTATGTCAGGGCCTGGTACAATGTGGACCCGATAACAAAGGAGCTTACCTCGGATCCGAAGGGGAAGGCGCTTGAGCTTGTTCTGGTAAGGAATACATCCCCGCGTAATTAGCTCCATATGGTTGCATTCTAATTAATGAAGCCAAATTTCTAAATGGTTCACGTTCCTTCCGCAGGAAACTAAAAGCAGTAGCGCGACATCTCAGAGCTCCCCATCTGCCCCTTGGGAGACCACTTTAAATAGGGCTTTGAACGTAATGAAACACAAGGATAAGATCAGTAAGCCGTCGTCAGCTGGTCGTGTGGCCGGCAAAGGCTTGTCCACGAAATGGTCGGAATACTATAAGGCTCGGCGAAAGGAGAGAAAACCAGCTCGGAAAGCCAAGAGCACGAGGTTAAAGAACTCAAGGCACAAGTGGCGCGGATTCCGGAGATAGTCCAAGAGCAAGTGCGAGACCAACTGGGAGCGACGATCACTGCCATTATGCCTACCTTGCTTGAGGGGCTGCAGGCGTGGATTGCGGGCGGCCAACAGGGGCCGCCCCCGATTCCCAGCTTCACGGGCAGCAATTCGCACAACGCGCCGGCATTGGTGTCTCCGGCGGAGGCGACATTGGTGTCTCCGGCGTCGGCGCCGGCATTGGAACTTAATGAACCCGGGTGTGGGAAGAATACGCCGGCCGGCACCTCGGCAGCAAGCGGCCCCTCCGTCACTTGCACGCTCGCCGTTGGCGGTGCCTCGACATTAGCCGAGCTTGACGCCATCACGGTAACTAAGCCTCGGCCGATGACTTCATCTCCTTGCCTTTGACTGGGCATCCCTGACGCCCTACATGTTTTCGCAGGGCGTGGCCAACGTTCCATGCACTCTCCTGCACTTCGTGGACGGCGAGTTGATCGATGTCGCCTAATACGTCCATTTTGCATCATGCTTTTATATCGATATTTATTGCATTATGGGCTGTTATTACACGTTATGTCACAATACTTATGCCTATTCTCTCTTATTTTACAAGGTTTACATAAGGAGGGAGAATGCGGCAGCTGGAATTCTGGGCTGGAAAAGGAGCAAATATTAGAGACCTATTCCGCACAACTCCAAAAGTCCTGAAACTCCACGAAAGTTATTTTTGGAAATAATAAAAAATACTGAGCGGAAGAAATACGTCAGGGGGCCACCACCTGTCCACGAGGGTGGGGGCGCGCCCTACCCCCCTAGGCGCGCCCCGTGCCTCGTGGGCCCCCTGTTGGCTCTCCGGTGGCCATCTTCTGCTATATGAAGTCTTTCGTCCGAAGAAAAATCATAAGCAACCTTTCCAGACGAGACTCCGCCGCCATGAGGCGGAACCTTGGCGGAACAAATCTAGGGCTCCGGCAGAGCTGTTCTGTCGGGGATACTTCCCTCCGGGAGGGGGAAATCATCGCCATCGTCATCACCAACGCTCCTCTCATCGGGAGAGGGCAATCTCCATCAACATCTTCACTAGCACCATCTCCTCTCAAAACCCTAGTTCATCTCTTGTATCCAATTCTTGTCTCCAAGTCCGGGATTGGTACTAGTAGGTTGCTAGTAGTGTTGATTACTCCTTGTAGTTGATGCTAGTTGGTTTATTTTGTGGAACATCATATGTTCAGATCCTTTATGCATATTGATACCCCTCTGATTATGAACATGAATATGCTTTGTGAGTAGTACGTTTGTTCCTGAGGACACGGGAGAAGTCTTGCTATTAGTAGTCATGTGAATTTGGTATTCGTTTGATATTTTGATGAGATGTATGTTGTCTATCCTCTAGTGGTGTCATGTGAACGTCGACTACATGACACTTCACCATTATTTGGGCCTAGAGGAAGGCATTGGGAAGTAATAAGTAGATGATGGGTTGCTAGAGTGATTGAAGCTTAAACCCTAGTTTATGGGTTGCTTCGTAAGGGGCTGATTTGGATCCATATGTTTCACGCTATGGTTAGGTTTACCTTAATACTTTTGTTGTAGTTGCGGATGCTTGCAATAGAGGTTAATCATAAGTGGGATGCTTGTTCAAGTAAGAACAGCACCGAAGCACCGGTCCACCCACATATCAAATTATCAAAGTACCGAACGCGAATCATATGAACGTGATGAAAACTAGCTTGATGATATTCCCATGTGTCCTCGGGAGCGCTTTTATCTATATAAGAGTTTGTCCAGGCTTGTCCTTTGCTACAAAAAGGATTGGGCCACCTTGCTACACTTTATTTACTTTTGTTACTTGTTGCTCGTTACAAATTATCCTATCACAAAACTATCTGTTACCACTTATTTCAGTACTTGCAGAGAATACCTTGCTGAAAACCGCTTATCATTTCCTTCTGCTCCTCGTTGGGTTCGACACTCTTACTTATCGAAAGGACTACGATAGATCCCCTATACTTGTGGGTCATCATCGCCAAGGCCAAAATCGTTGAACCCGGCAACCCCGTGTTCCACAGTAATCCGATGCCACCCACCGTGTATAGGGTTCAACTGGTTCGGGTCCTGCGGGGCTGCGACGACTTGTTACCTCCGTATCGACCCCCTGGGCCGACGAAGATGATGTGATGACGCTCAGCGCCTGCTTAAGCTGGTCCATGCTTTGGCCAAAGAGCCAGATTCGTTTGGGGGCGGGGGACACCACCCCACAGACAACACCGCCAGTCGTGCCGGTGCCAAGCCATGGCAAGACCGCCGCAACACTACCGCCGCCAGCTGATCCGGACATTCATATGGCACAGGATCCGGACGACGACGACGGTACATTTTCCAACGTTGATAAGTACTTCGACGAACATGTGTACGGTGACGAATTATTGGGGCCTCCTTCTCAAGAACCCAACCCTGCAAAAGACGATCACGATCTAGCTGGTACCGCGGAGAAACCCAATTGCATCAGGGTCGTCTGGCGTTCAGTTCTCCGGAGATGCATCCAGCTGCCGCCTTCATCGAAACTCAAATAGCCGAGGTGCGAAATATTATCAGCCCCAACACACTCAAGAAGGTGGTCTCTGAGCAGAACTCGATCCCATTACAGCAGAAGAAGCAGAAGGGACGAAAAAGAAAAAATAACAAGGGTGCGAGCCAGCCGACACCGAGTACGATCCATGCTCAGGGCGGGACACCAATACCTAAGGATATCTCGAGGAGGGTGCATGTGGCGGGTAGGCCGATGCTACCGACTAATCTGCTCAATGCTGCAACCGGTGCTATGCGGAGTCTGCATGACAGTGTTCTTTCTATGGAGAAGCGGCGTCTCTCCGAGAATGATGTGGCATACCCGGTTTTCATGGCCAAGGTGCCAGAGGGCAAGGGCATTGTCGATAGCACCATTGGGCATATGATCGTCATGCGGTTTGATGACATCTTCGCTATGTTTAACCTTCATCCGCTGAACTACATCTTCATTCGGCTATTTTTGCTCAATATGGAGATGCGGATCATTAGAGACAAGACCCCGGGCATCGTAATAGTCGACCCCTTCTACATGCGTGCCAAGATCTTGGGCAGCGCTGGGGACCGGCAAGTCGCGAGTTCATACCTCGAAGGCGTCATTCTGGCGAACCCAGATAAGGATAGCTTCCTCGTGCCTTACTTTCCCGAGTAAGTCATCCCCTCACCGCCCCGTAACATATGATTTCTTAGATTTCGATCGTTCTTTTTTTCTAACATTCCATGTTTTTTGCAGTGACACACATTGCACACTCATCTCTTAAGCCCGAAATATTCCATGGCCACGTATTTCGACTCAGACCGTCAGTCGAAGAAAGACTACACAAATATCAAGAAAGTTCTTGATGATGCTCTCCCCGGCTACGCCAAATCTGGAGGCACCTTCAGGAGGCCAATTTGTAGGTACGGCAAACACATGTTCACCCACGTAACGATGTTCCCTTGCGTCAAGCAGCTGCCTGGCAGTCAGAAGGATGCCTACTACGCCCTCCATCACATGCGGACAATCGTACGGGACCATAATCACCTTATGCTACCAAATAATCTCAAATAATGGGCCGCACGCTTGTCGGCAATCCAGGACGAGGATATCAGACATGAATTCTTTCGCATCCAGTCGGAGTTTGCGGAAATCATCTATCAAGATGTCCTTCGTACCTCAGGGAAGTTCTACCTCAAATATCAACCATCCAACAGTGAAATAGAAACAACGCTACAAACGCAGGCTGACAACGACCGCACATTCATGACCATCACGAAAGACAGCGGCTTCATCCACGCTCCGGTCCCTGAGTCGAGTCGAAAGTATTGATGCTATGTAGTTCTGAAATATCGATTAGCTCATGTTGTAATTAAACTTTAATGAACTTATATGTCTCTTTAGTTTGGACAGTCGTTCAACTTATATGTAATCGATGCTATTTATTAGTAGGACCATGAATCGTGCTATTAATGTGTTGCTTTTTTTCTTTCGATCCTTTTGCTGCATACTTATATATTGCTTATATATTATCTGTGAATTGCTACGAACGTTTTGTTTGTCTAGTGCATAGAGATGCCGTCGTATGTCGTGTACAAGAGTAAGGTTCCCGGAGTCTACGACGACTGGGAGGAGTGTCGGAGACAGGTTCACCGTTTCAGCGGTAACAGTTATAAAGGGTACACCACTAGGGCGGAGGCAGAAGCTAGATACGCGCGCTATCTAGCGGGAGAGAGGAGGGAGCGGAGGAGGAACCAGATGAAGACCGGTTTCATCGCGATGATGCTCATCGTGACCGCAGCTCTCTTCTATGTGATGGTAGTTTAGATGATCGATATTGACTTTGTAATGTGATGACAAACTCGGCTAATATGATGAACTTTGCTAATGTCTCGAGACCTAAACTTGGCTAATGTTTGAACTTTGTTCGCTATTTCGAATTTGGAGACTAATATGATGAATTCTATTGTGTGATGTTTATATTCTGTGCTGTAACGTATTTTGTAACCTGTGCAAATACCAGAAAAGCAAAAAATAATAATTCCTAATATTCATAGTAGTGGCGCACCATATTGAGAATTAGTGGCGCACCAAGATAAATACCAGTGGCGCATTATCGGGCATAGTAATGGCGCACTTGGGGCATAGGTGAAGGCAAATATGGCTCCCAGTAGTGACGCACCATATTGAGCATTAGTGGCGCACCAAGGCTAAATACCAGTGGCGCATTATGGGGCATAGTAATGGCGCACTTGGGGGCATACGTGAAGGTAAATATGCCCCCCTAGGAGGCATAGTAATGGCGCACTGTTGGACATAGTAATGGCGCACTATGTGGTGCGCCACTATTATCTGAGATACTAATGGCGCACCAGAGGTGCGCCATTACTATTTGTTACTAGTGGCGTGTTAATAGTAACACACCTATAGTGCACCATTAATAGCAAAAACTGGTGCGCCACTAACAGCCTTTTTTCTAGTAGTGCGTAGTGCGATTCATGTCGAATCACGCCCCCACGCTATGCCACGCGGCTGCCGGGGCCACACACACGCCCACACGTACATAACTTATCTACTCGTGTGTGCTCTCCACCACTCGATCCATCCCTCTCTTTGTCCCTTCTTCCAAACTCCACCAAACGCCATCGCCGTGGGATGCCCCGACCACCACCACTGTCTTATAGCCATGCATGTTCCCCTTCTTCCATGCTCGTCGTCGTGAGATGCCCCAACCACCACCACCGTTTCACGGCCACGCCCGTTTCCCCTTTTTCAATGTGCTACAATTTTTTTCACGACGAACATCGACTGTGCATCCGGGGAGGTCGATTTGCTGCAAACGGCAAAAGAAAAGTTGGAACCGGCTAGCGGCGGAGCTGGAATCGGCCACCGCAAATGATGCAACCAGTTGTGGTGCTGGAGCCGGGCACCGCAAATGCTGCATCCGGCAAAGGGAGAGCTGGATCTAGCTAGCAGTGAAGCTGGAACCAGCCACCGCAAATTATGAAACTAGATGGGGTGCTGGAGCCGGTCGTTGCAAATGCTACAGCCAACACATGCTTTTGTTGGAACCAGTGACGGTGGCGCCATGGATTCAACGACCACGGAAATGCTGGAATCAACATTTTTTTTGTTGGAACTAGTGATGCAGAAAGCTGGAAGGATGGCGTTGAGAAATGCGACCGACGGCAAAAAGCTGCATCCGGCGTTTGCCGCAGCTGCAACTGTCACCGGGGAAAGTTGCATCCATTGTGGGGGGCGGTGCTGGAACCGTGAACAGAGAGCTGCAACCATTCCACTTTGGTGTTGCTACCGGCGGTGAGCTGGGGGCCCAGGCGGCATTGACAATGCGGTGACTTCGAGGCGGGTGCCGATGTGGGGGGAAGGGAGATGGTGGTTTTTCTATAAATGCGGCAACCGCTCATGTCAGCGCTGTTGCCAGGAGGCTGCAAGGCGTCGACGGCGAGACAACCTCGACGACGGATGCGGCGCGCTCTTGCCTGCGCACGCTCACACAATTTAGGGCCAGTGAGATGAAAGAGATAATTTTATCCAACGGCTACGAATCCATGGTTAGGGCGCGGCCGGCCGAAAGTTTGGGCCGACGCCTATCAGCGCCCTTATAAACAGGCAACCGGCGAGTACTCCATGGGACATGATACTCTCCGTTCAGTCTGAATCAACCTGCAGGGCAGGCACACGATGTGCACACCCATGATAGACTGGAGGTTTACAAATAAAATAAGACGGCAAATGAGTTGTGTGTTAGGTTGATCTCCTCTGAGCAGGCCCAACGGCCTGCCAGGCCCTTGGTCAATGCGCCTTGATCGGGGGCGCCCAACCCATTATGGTTGGTGGGCCCTTGTGACCCGCACTATATTAACAGAGGTGGGGGCCGGGGCATGACTTACAAGATTAATCGTTGCCACAATCCCCACCTGCAATCCCTACCGATCTAGGGTTAGCGCGGAGCTCACGGGAAGCACACCGCCGCCGCCATCTCTCTGCCATCACCGGCCCCTACTTCACCATGGCCGGCGCTGGATCGAGCTCATTTGGACAAGGAGAAGGTAGGTTTTCCGGATGATCTGGCCTAACCGATCCAAAGCAATCTATCAATGGTATCATATTTTCAATAGAAAGCAATCAAAGAAAAGTTTTTCCCCTCCCTGAACCCTAGAAGGGCAGAGTAAAGAAAACCCCAAAAGTTCACCGGTGTATGGCCTCGGGCCTCGCCGGCAAAGGGCGCCACCATCATGGCTGAGCCTGTTCCTCTTGATCCGGACGCGCATCGGCAAGCCTAGGCGTCGGACGAAGAACCACCCCGTGAGGGGCAAAGTGCACCACGGCCGATCCGTTTGACGGCGGCACACTCACCATAGAGGGGAACGCGCAGCCGGCGAAGGGAATGGCAACGGCGCCACCGTCGAGATCCTCAATATCTCTCTTACTGCTGGGTAGTGGTGGAAGTGACAAACAGAAAAGAAAAGAACGAAAAGGAGGAGCAGGCTCGCGCGGCGCGGCTCGACGCCGTCGCCGGAGGCCGGCGTGGCCCAAACCCGCCGCATCGGGAAGGACGGCTGCGTCTTTCTGCTCTCTCTCTCTCTCACTCTCTCTGATGCGGGAGAAACAGAGGAAAGAAAAGAAGGGGAAGGGGAAAAGAAATGGAAAGGCTCGCGCGGTGCGGTGGTGCACGCCGTCGCCGGCGGCCGGCGCTCCCACGCAGTAGCGCTCGACGCTGTTGCCGGCGAAGTCCCGTGCGGGACAGAGGCGAGCGGCGCGAGAGACCGATGAGACGAGGAAACGAATGCGGCTAGGGTTGACCGAACGGTGCGGCATTGGATGTTTTGTTCTAGCGACAAGCGTGGTGGTTCGTTCGATCACACTCAACGGCCGAGATTGAACCCCTAGCTTGTGTTGGGCCTTTGGGCCGAAAGTGGAGGCAGCCGCGGGTGTGTGCATGTAGCTGCAAAGAGAGGCCGAGGACAGCAGCGGCGGGCACAGCCGCTGCCGGGCCGAGGCCGGGCTGTGTCGCCGCTTGTTTTTTATTTCTCTGTCATTTTTACAGAGCAGAGTTTTTTGATGAATTTTGTCCAGATTTTTTTTGGGGGGCAAATGTTCAGATAGTTTTGAGTTCTATTCAAATTGATCCAACGAAATATTTGTCTAGAAAATAGAAAAGTGACGGAGATATTTCTGAAAAGTAAAAAGTTCATGAATTTTTATTCATGTTTTTCTGCTGCGTAATTAATAATGCTCTTTTTATAAAGAAAATAAAAGTTTATATAATTAAGTTTTTAAGAGCATGTTAAAGTTAATATTTTAATGAATATGATTATGTTATTTTAATGACCAACGTTGTTAATAACATAAACATGTTTTATTACTGAAATTAAAGGTGCATTTATTTCTAATATTTTGCCCAACAGTAATATAGATTTAATTGCATAGACAATTGTATGTTTAATTTGACCAACGTTAGATTAATACATATGATTGTTATACTGATCTCACTTAAATTGTGATTTCAGGAGGCTTTCACTTGATGAGTTGCCTAAAAGATGTTCCGACACTCAGAGGTGACAATCACACTGAATGGAGGAAGAAAGTTGAACTGGCACTTGTCTGTGCTGATCTGGACTGGGTTATGGATGAACCACAGCCGGTCAGACCTACAGAGCCAGTCAGAGAGGCTACTGATGACGATGATGCATGGGAGAAAAACAAAAAAAGATCATGCCCGAGTGGAAATGAGATATTCCATTGAAAACCAAAAGTGGGTCAATGCAAACAAAAAGTGCATGGCCTTTATAAAGAATACAATTGAGAGCACCATTGTGAGCTCCATTGCAGAGTGCACTTCCGCAGGGGAGTTGCTTACAAAGATAAAGAGCCGCCATCGCTCTTCAAAGATATATGCCACCTGTGTGTTAGAGCAACTGGTGACGTAACGCCACAGTGGTAATCATGGAATAAGAGAGCACATCCTCAGGATGAGCAATATGGCAGCAAAGCTAAAGCCCATGGATGAGGATCTGGAGATCAAACCAAAGCTCCTGGTCCACCTAGTCATGGCTTCACTGCCGAAGGAATTTGAAGCTTTTGTTGTAAACTACAATACGTCACCTGGAACATGGGACATTGAAAAGACAATAGCAATGTGTGTCCAAGAAGAGGACAGACTCAAAGCCTCACATGGTGGTTCAATCAACTATGTGAAGGATGAGAAAAAGAATTACAACCAAAACAGCAAAGGTTCTCCTGCAAAGCCATATGGTAAAGCCCCCTATAAGCATCACCGTCAGCAACAACCTTTCCCAGTGGACAAAGACACTTGTCTCCACTGTAAAAAGACCGAGCATTACAAGAAAGAATGTCCTGATTGGCTAAAGTCAATCATGGCAAAAAGAGGTAACAATATAGTTTCATTTGTAAATGAATCCTTGTATGCACAGTTTTCAAAATCCACTTGGTGGATTGACTCAGGAGCAACTGTTCATGTTGCAAATTCTTTACAGGGATTCCATTCGACGCGGACTACACTAAGAAGCGGAAGACGCATTGAACTGGCAAACGGAGTTGAAGCAGAAGTTGAAGCTGTCGGTGATATCTCCTTGGAGTTAGCTGATGGATTCAATCTTCTACTTAGAGATGTTTTATTTGTTCCATCATGTCATAGAAACTTAATAAGTGTTTCTTGTTTGGACAAAGATAATTATGAATGTTATTTTGGACATGGCAAGTGTGCCATTTGGTTAAATAATGCTTATGTGGGTGATGCTTTACTACATGATGAGCTTTATTTGTTATCACTTCGTGAAAAAGTTTATTCCGTTTGCAATGTGAAAGAAAATGTTTCCGCGTCGAATAAAGAACAAAAGAAAAGAAAAAGAACATTCGACTCATCGAAATTATGGCACTGTCGCTTGGGCCATATTTCGAAGGGGAGAATAGAAAGATTAGTCAAAAGTGAAATTCTTCCTCCGTTATAATTCTCAGACTTAGAACAATGCATAGATTGCGTTAAAGGAAAGTACGTAAAACAAATGAAAAAAGGTGCAATCCATAGCACAGGCACACTAGAAATCATCCACACTGATATTTGTGGACCATTTCCGGTGAAAAGTGTGGATGAATATGACTCGTTCATAACATTCACAGACGATTACTCTCGCTATGGTTATATTTATCCAATCAAAGAAAGATCGGAAGCGTTGGATAAATTTAAAATATTCAAAGCTGAAGTTGAAAATCAGCATGATAAAAGAATAAATATAGTAAGATCCGACCGTGGGGGAGAGTACTATGGTCGGCACACTCCATATGGCCAAGTCCCTGGACCTTCTGCAAAGTTCTTGCAGGAGACTGGCATAGTAGCCCAGTATTCAATGCCGGGCGAGCCTCAACAAAATGGAGTAGCTGAAAGGCGCAACCGTTGACTTATGGTTATGGTGCGCAGTATGATGAGTTATTCCAACTTGCCATTGGGATTATGGATGGAGGCGCTTAAAACCGCCATTCACATTCTCAATAGAGTACCAAGCAAGTCGGTGCCCAAAACACCGTACGAGCTATGGACAGGAAGAGTGCCATCCCTACAACACTTGAGGTGTGGGGTGCCCTCTTGAGGCCAAAATGTTTAATCCAAACATTGCAAAGTTAGATCCCAAAACAGTGAGTTGCGACTTCATTGGCTATCCAGACAGATCAAAGGGTTTTCGCTTCTACCGCCTGCATGATATACAAAGTTTGTAGAAACGAGACATGCAGTCTTCTTAGAGGACGAAATGATGAGGGGGAGCTTGGTAGCTCGGAAAATTGATCATGAGGAGAAGAGGGTGCATGCACCTAATCCGATGATTCAGGAGCCTTTTTTCTCACTACCAGTTGCAAATCGACCCATGACAACTATGGGAGTAGACCCGGAACCTGTCCGGCAGAGCCGATGAACCCGTTGTTGAGCATGAAAGGGAGGTGCATCAAGAAATTTTAGAAGAAGTGCTGAAGTTGAGGCACAGAATGTGCCAGAACTGAGGCCCTTAGAAGGTCTATAAGGCCAAGAAAGTCAGCTATTTCTACCGACTTTAAAGTTTATAACACGAAATGGTTCATATGGAAAAAGATCCCACCTCATATGAAGAAGCCATGAGAAGCCCTCATTCATCGAAGTGGATGAAGGCAATGGAAGACGAGATGAAATCGATGAGTTCCAAAGATGTTTGGGACTTGGAGGAAATTCCTAAAGGAGCCAAAACAGTAGGCTGTAAATGGGTCTACAAAATTAAGTATGACTCTAAAGGGAATATAGAAAAGTATAAAGCACGTCTCATGGCAAAAGGATTTACACAAAGAGAAGGGATAGATTACAATGAGACATTTTCTCCAATCTCATGTAAGGATTCCTTCAGAATCATAATGACATTAGTTGCTCATTTTGATTTAGAGTTACATCAAATGGATGTTAAGACGACATTTCTGAATGCTGATTTAAAAGAAAATGTCTACATGAAACAACCCAAAGGTTTATCATGGAAGGCAAGGAAAATATGGGATGCCGCCTGAAGAAATCCATTTATGGATTAAAGCAAGCCTCTAGACAGTGGTATTTAAAGTTTAATGAAACAATTAAAAGTTTTGGATTTAAAGAAAATATTGAGGATAACTGCATTTATGCAAATTTTAAAAATGGGAAATATATTTTCCTAATCTTGTATGTGGATGATATCCTGCTTGCTAGCAGGGATGTTAGTCTACTACAAGAAAGAAAGAAGTTCTTATCCTCAAATTTTGACATAGCAGATCTTGGTGAAGCATCATATGTTTTGGGCATAGAAATTCACCGAGATAGGAACAATGGAGTCTTAGGACTATCGCAGAAAGCATATTTAGAAAAGGTTCTTAAAAAGTATAATATGCATGCGAGTAAAGCCACACCTGCTCCTATAGTTAAGGGCGGTAGTTTTGGGAAATTCCAATGTCCCAAGAACCAGTACGAGATCGATCAAATGAAAGCAGTACCATATACTTCGGCAGTTGGCAGCTTACAGTATGCACAAGTGTGCACTCGCCCTGACTTAGCTTTTATCACCGGGGTACTTGGTAGATATCAAGAGAATCCAGGCATGGAGCACTGGAAGATGGTAAAGAAAGCATTGCGTTATGCGCAAGGCACGAAGGACTACATGCTAATATACAGGAGAAGTGATTCCCTAGAGATAAAAGGGTATTCAGACGCAGATTTTGCGGGGGACAGAGATGATAGAAAATCCACGTCAGGATATGTCTTCACTCTCGCTGGGGGAGCTATTTCATGGAAAAGCTTCAAACAGTCGACAGTTGCATCATCCACGATGTATGCAGAATTCATAGCATGCTTCGAGGCCACGGGGCAGGCGATATGGCTAAAGAAATTTGTACCCGACTTGAAAGTGGTAGATTGTATTCACAAACCACTAAAGATGTACTGTGATAACCAGCCCGCAGTATTCTATGCTCACAACAACAAGTCGAGTAATGCTGCCAAAACAATAGAGATAAGGTATTATGTTGTGAAAGATAAAATCCAGGATCAAACTATAAGTCTCGAGTATATAAGGATAAATGATATGCTTGCGGATCCGCTAACGAAAGGCTTACCACCCAATGTGTTCAAGGAACACTTAGCCGGCATGGGTTTAAGGGAAAGCCTTATGATTCCTGGATAGGCCCAAAAGGAACAGAATTTGTTTCTGAACATAACGTATGTTGTAGCTGTATGATTCTATCGGCAATTAAGCTGTGACGATGAAACATGCTCTATGTACCAATATGTTGTAGCTGTATGATTCTATCGGCAATTAAGCTGTGACGATGAAACATGCTCTATGTACCAATATGTGATGAAACAAATAAACTAGAAAGTATAAAGTTAAAGGTGTTGAGATCAAGGAGGAGAATGTTAGGTTGATCTCCTCTGAGCAGGCCCAACAGCCTGCCAGGCCCTTGGTCAATGCGCCCTGATCGGGGGCGCCCAACCCATTATGGTTGATGGGCCCCTGTGACCCGCGCTATATTAACAGAGGTGGGGTCGGGGCACGACTTACGAGATTAATCGCTGCCACAATCCCCACCTACAATCCCTACCAATTTAGGGTTAGCGCGGTGCTCACGGGAAGCACACCGCTGCCGCCATCTCTCTACCATTACCGGCCCCTATTTTACCATGGCCGGCGTTGGATCGAGCTCATCTGGACAAGGAGAAGATAGGTTCATCGGATGATCTGGCCTAACCGATCCAAAGCAATCTATCATTGTGCACACCGGGGCATGCACATGTAACTCGACATGGACTAAGGTTTGGCGGCGGGCCAGGTGCGAGCGGCGGCAGGGTCCCCGTCATGTGTGGAAGCAGGTGACCTCTCCGATGATGCCTACGGTCAGGAGTTGAACAACGTTGCCGACGCTGACTCCATACTTCTATAGTCTATCCGTTTCGAAAAAAAATACTTCTATAGTCTATAGACTGTACTAGGATAGTCACGAAGGGGCCAGCGTGGACGCAGTGGCACCCACTTGCGCTTTTTGCCAAAGAAATATGGTGCAGGCTATCTTTTTATTTTTACAGTTTGTTAAAGCACATCTAGATGTGTTATAAGTATTGCACATTCAAATCTTATGTCACTAAACGTGAAGATCCATTCGGATATTTTTTATTTTTATTTATATGCTTAATTGTGTTACTTAGATGTGTAATAACTAGTGATATGCTCTAGACATCTTTTTAATGAAAACCTCGACGATATAAGTAACACGACTCAAATTCATGTCCACCAAAACTTCCAAGTAGCGCTATGCAAGGTCAGTATTATGCCACGTCATAAAGCCGTCCTTTTCTTTTTAGGAATTTGATTGAAAGCCTTGTGGGCCTTGTATTCCAACGTTGATCATTCGATTTGTGGATTAAATCTTATAGAATTTTTTCCTAAGGATTCCCTGATACTACATTGCATCAAAATTTTAGCATATATACATTCGAAACTCTTTTAAACAGTCATTAATCTGTTTTTTTCTTCTTCTGTGAAGCAATCAAACAAACCACAATCTTGTAGGATCCATATGGCAGTGACATTGCAATCCCATGTTTTTTTTCTTCTGTTTATGTGTTTTTGGAATCCTGGGAATCAAGGAGGCCCTCATTAGTCATTAGTTCGTTGTAGCATGAAGGAATAAGTTATCCGTTGTTGATAAGCAAGAGGAGAATTATTCGAAGCCAAATTCACTAGTCAGGACGGCATGACAGCTGATTGAGCTGATAGTGCAAACGCCTACTTCTCAGACGCATGCCAAATTATGTCAACTATTCTTAACTTTCATCAAATTCAGTCATTTAACAAAATGATGTCAATTGTCTCGAAAATGTGCGGCTAGTTGCACCATCCTACTCATGCGTCATATCGGATACACCCATAGTCTAGTGAAAATTGGTCCCAATAGTCCGCCTAGTCAACTGTTTTGTCATCCTGACATATGAGTCCACCATGGCAGGTCGGGCAAATAATAAGAATGATGTAAAGCCGTCAAAAGGCCACAATTAAACAGTAAAATGGGATACATATTCAGAATGGGGTACCCACTGTCACAAAGTCGTGAGAAAGGGACGAGGTGGGAGAGCAGCGTTTCAGCTCGCGAGCTCAGATGAGCTTAAATTTTTTTTCACAAAAAGTAAAAAAAAAAAACAGAATTTTTTTTGCAAGCAAAGTGCTCCTGTGTGTGATGTTCGTGCAAAATTTGATGGAGTTTCGACATTCGAGGAGCGTGCAACAAAAAAGACAAAATTTGGCTATGTGAGTAAGGTTACTGTTCACGCACTGTTTTGACCGGTTTTCTCTTTTTGCCACGAGCTCCACAGATGTTCAATGGGATGAAATTTCACATGCACATCATGCACTGAAACATCTTCCAAGCAAAAATAACAATTCAATTTTTTTGCTTTATTTTTCTATTTTTTATCATGTTACTGTTCATCGGGTTCATGTGGACCCGGGCACCGAATTGGATTTTCAGTGAGAAGTGAACTTTACTCTTAACTAAAAGCCGAGATGCGACCTTTCAAAAATATACTAAAAGCCGAGATGCGACCTTTCAAAAATAAAAAGCCGAGATGCGATGTGGACTTCAGTACCTCTTACTTGGAACATCTCTGGCTCTCTGTTGTGGCTGCCGTGGCCGTGCGGGCGGCGCGATTACTGGCGGTGGTGGAGGGAGGCTCGTCCCTGCCGGCTGATTTGCCGTGTGATGCATCCTGGAGGCCTCCTTTGCAGTGATTCTTTAGCCTGATGTTGTGGCGGTGCCGGCTAGTGCTTCGGCTGTGGCGGACTACGGATCTTCGTCCGATGAGTTGGGGTGTAGTGGCGGCCGCCTTCCCTGCTCGGGGTTCTTCTGTGACTATGTAGTGGTAGACATGGCCAGTTTTGGCCGGATTCGGCTCGTCAGTGGCTCCCATGCGTCGGCAACGTGGGAGGTGATTGGGTTAGCAGATTGCGACATGTGGGGGTGGAGTTTGAGATGCTCTAGGTGAAGGCCTGCCTGGTTGCTGCTGGCCAGGAGCGGCATTCCCCTCCTTGGAGGCGCCGTTGTGGAGATCTCCGACCTCTCCTACCCCCGGTTCAAGCTTTTGGGGTGAAAGCCTAAGGCCCGATGTTGGGTTGGGCAGTGGTGTAGCTAGCCCGATGTTTCAGGGTGGTCCGGTAACAAAAATATTTACCTAAATTTTTGTTTATTTTCGATGAATCCATGGGGGATTCGGGGGTGGTCTGGTAATAGAAATATCTTTTATTACTACACCATACACAATCTATGGGGGAATTCGAGGGTGGTCCATGGACCACCCTGTCCTCCCCCAAGCCACACCAATGGGGTCAGGCGGCGGCGCCCTCGTCGCATCCTCTCTTTGGGGCGTCGCCCTGCAGAGCTTTCATTCGGTTCGCGTATTCCATAGGATGGATGCTCACTACATTTCGGTCGACTGGTGTTTGTCTTGCGATGTGCATGGTTGTCGTTGTGACTTGTGTGGCGGTGACGATGATGGCGAGTGGAGCCGGGTTGCGGCCTGTCCTTGTGGTGTCCGCGGTCCGGTGCACCAATGCTGGTTTCATGCTGTGACAGAGAAGTCGAAGCTGCGGTCAGCGGGGCCACTGCGGCAATGATGACTCCATGAGGGTGGTTTTTTAGTGGGCGGTGCTCTCCGGATGTTGTGCTGAACTAGGTCGATGAGAGCCTTGCAACTTTCTCGTGTGAAGCTCTTTAGCAAAATTAGAGCTATCATGTCCTCACCGTTTCCGTCGATTGTTTGTCATTTGTTGCCAGGTCGTCCGTGTGTGCTCCGTGGGGGTTGTAATATAGGTTTTTGCCTGATTTTTTTAATTAATTAACCAGGCAAATTTCTTCTTAATCGATGAAAAATACTGAATCTTTTGCCTCGTTTCAGTCTTTCAGAAAAACATTATCGTCAAATTTAATCAAGAACAGCCGCATAACCACAACTTTGGCTGCCACAAATTGAGCACCTACATTAATATATACCGTCACTGTAAACTTTTTGCGGGCATAAAACCTTGTGAACTGGCCTCAACCAGTCTCTGTCCTGCGCGGCAAACGTCCCAGCGGCTCTGAGACAGGCCACGTCGCCATTATTGGTAGCTTACCAGTTGACGAGGAGTTTTGGCATTGCACCTGCAGATATACTCGAAACCGTCAGGTCTACCATCTCTTCGCCGATCGTTAGAGCAGTATTAAATCCACTGTAAGCTTTAGCAGAAACAGTTTGGACGTGGACATGTCCTGTAGCTGTTTGTGATCGCCGCCGTCGCCGTCGGCCCGGCTGGGCAGCTGATGCGACGACGCGACGGATCGCAAAGGTGATACAGTTTCATCCCTCTCATCTCGATCAGATTCGCGCCTATGTTATGGGCGCGGAAGCTGCGTGGTATTTGCAACCAAACGGAATTAGCGTTAGACACGTGCTTCGCCGGCCAGCCATGGGGAAGAAGCCGGAGAAGGAGAATCCGAGGAAGAAGAAGCTGGGGAAGGAGCAGAGCGCGGCGCAGCAGCAGAAGGGGAAGCTCTACATCATCGTGGCCTGCATCGCCCTGCTCGTCTGCGGCTGCTACAGCAAACCACAAAAGCGTACGTGCGTGTGCAATACATACATAGTACTTATATATAAGAACAAGAACCAGAATACGTACGCATGCACGTAGAGCACATGAACATCAGAAGCACCGATGTTATAAGCTTTTCCAGTATGAAAGTGTATATATACTGGGTCCTGTTTGTCCCCGTCAATCACGTACGAACACGATCTACAAGCCTAGCCGCCACCTCCTCCTCCTTCACAAAAAGCTATGGTTTCTGCCTCCCGTCGGCGCCGCCGCAGGTCCGCCTTCTCTCCGGTGCCCTAGGGCCATGGAGTCGCGGTGGATCTCGGCAAGGGCCGGCAGGAGGGCTTCGTTTTTAGTCTTTTTATTTCAGTTTTGCTAGGGTTTATGTCTTGATCAGGAAGACGAGACGGCGGCGGCTCCCTTGTGACGCCCTCGATTCAATCGTACACTAATCATGCACGCAAATGTGTACGATCAAGATCAAGGACTCACGGGAAGATATCACAACACAACTCTACAAATAAAATAAGTCATACAAGCATCATAATACAAGCCAGGGGCCTCGAGGGCTCGAATACAAGTGCTCGATCATAGACGAGTCAGCGGAAGCAACAATATCTGAGTACAGACATAAGTTAAACAAGGTTTGCCTTAAGAAGGCTAGCACAAACTGGGATACAGATCGAAAGAGGAACAGGCCTCCTGCCTGGGATCCTCCTAGGTTACTCCTGGTCGTCGTCAGCGGGCTGCACGTAGTAGTAGGCACCTCCAGAGTAGTAGCCGTCATAGGCGGTGGCGTCTGGCTCCTGAACTCCATCGTCTGGTTGCAGCAATCGAGTATAGGTAGGGGGGAAAGGGGAAAACAAGGCAACCGTGAGTACTCATCCAAAGTACTCGCAAGCAAGGAGCTACACTACATATGCATGGATATATGTGTAAAGGCCATATCGCTGGACTGAACTGCAGAATGCCGTAATAAGAGGGGATAGTTAGTCTTAACGAAGACTACGCTTCGACACCGGTCCGGCAATGCATGTAAGAGGACAACGCAAGTCCTCCAAGTAACATCATATAGCAATAATCCTACCCGGCAATCCCCGCTCATAACCCCGAGCGAGAGCGACCACCGTTGTATCCGCACTTGGAAGGGTGTGTTTTATCAAGTATCCGGTTCTAGTTGTCATAAGCTCAAGGTACAACTCCAAGTCGCCCTGTTATCAAGATCACGGCTATCCGAATAGATTAACTTCCTGCAGGGTGCACCATCTTACCCAGACGCTTGATCCCATTTGGCGGACACACTTTCCGGGTCATGCCCGCCAGCAGAAGATCAACACGCCGCAGCCCCACCTAGGCACAACAGAGAGGCCAACACGCCGGTCTAAACCTAAGCGCCAGGGTCAGGGCCCATCGCCTCGAAAGCACACTCGCACGCGTGCGACGTGGCCGAAGCGCACTCTAGCCCATCGCGCTCCACCAATCCGGCGCCAGCGCCGCCGTCGTCACGACGTCTGAAGTATTTCGGTGATACCACGACGCGGGATACCCATAACTACTCCCGCGTAGATGGTTAGTGCGTATAAGCTCGTAGCCAACTCAGATCAAATACCAAGACCTCGTTAAGCGTGTTAAGTAACCGCGAACGCCGAACAGGGCCAGGCCCACCTCTCTCCTAGGCGGTCTCAACCTGCCCTGTCGCTCCGCCATAAGTAACAGTCGGGGGCCGTCGGGAACCCAGGCCCACCTCTACCGGGATGGAGCCACCCGTCCTTTCAGCCCCCATCTCCGAACAGTACCACAGGTAATGTATAGTGTAAGGTATATAGTATATACCCGTGATCACCACCCGAGTGATCACGGCCCGATAGTATAGCACGGCAGACGGACAAGGAAGTAGGGCCACAGATGAAAGTACTAGCATCCTATACTAAGCATATAGGATTGCGGTAAGGTAACAATGGTTACAAGGACAAAGCTATGCATTAGTATAGGAGTATCTCAAAACAAGAATATGCTATACTACTCTAATGCAAGCAGATAGAGAAGAGTAGGCGATATCCGGTGATCAAGGGGGGGCTTGCACGGTTGCTCGGGCAAGAGAGAGGGTCGTCGGTGACGAGTCGATCACAGGACAAAGATCGGTCTTGGGGTCTACCGAGAGAAGAGGGAAAAAACAGTAAATATAAAGCAATCATAGCATCACAAAGCGTAATATGTCAATATGCTCTTGGGAGTGACCTAACGATGGCTACACGATAAAGGTGAAGGGGGAAATCAACCGAATGTTTTCTGGTTCCGACTGTGTCGAACAGATGATGAGGGGGGAAGTTCCATGTTCATCATGCTAGAGGCATGTTACGATGAACGGACCGCGTAATCGGAATCATTGGATTTTTCGAGCAACTTTCATATAGAAAACATTTTCATCGGAGTTACGGTTTAATTACTACAAATTTCAAGGTTTAAACATTTTCCGGAATTAAATAAATTAACAGAAATGGAATATGACGTCAGCAGAGTGTCAGCATGACATCAGCAGGTCAACAGACCCGCTGACTAGTCAAACTGACTATTTGGTCCCACATGTCATAGAGAGAGGGCTAACAAGGGTTAATTTAAAAGAACAGGGTTAATTTGCGCTTGGGCCCCACACATGCCGCTGACTAATTAGACTAACAAGTTAATTTTATTTATAAAAGCGCTTAGTTAGCCCACCAATGCATGTGGCCCACATGTCAAGATCTGAACGGCGTTGACCAGAGTCAACGTGGTCAATCGACGCTGGGGCCCCCGGCAGCCTCACCGTGTGGCCCCCATAGGGCCACGCCGGCGCCAGTCAAGACGGGCGGCGAGTAACGCCGGCGACCTACCAGCGGCGGTCGTCGCGAGTTGGCCGGAAAACGCAGACGGGCACGGAAAGGTGCCGCTAAACACGTTCGAACGGTCACCGACCGCGTCGATTCGTGGTGGTGGCATCACCGAATGGCCGGAACGCCGCCGGCGACGAGGCAAGGCGGCGGCCGGAGATGAGGGTGGTCGGGCTAGCGGTTAGGGGCACGGGAGGCACGTGCTCGAGCTCGTTGGGCTCTGGGAGCTCCAGAGTTCAACGGTGGCCTCGGTGGCGGCGACGCCGACCACAAGGACGGCCACGATCTCGCCGGCGGCGAGCAGGCACGGAGGCGGCGACAGCTAGCTATGGCGCGAACGAGCACGGGAGAGAGGGAGAGGGAGGCGGAGCTCACGGGCAGGCACACGGAGGCCTCTCGGGGTTCGGGAGCGCAGAGGGAGGCATGAGGCTCCGGTGATCGCCGGTGACCACCGAGAAGGGGAAGAGGGCGATGCCGACGTCGCCGACCTCCCCGACTCCAATTGATGGACGAGGACGGTGAAGCGGGGTACGGCGCACCTCCCAGGCTCGGTTGCCGGGCTCGGGGACGCCGGTGGCCGCGGGATCGACGCAGGCGCGGCGACGATGGTGTCGGCCGCACGTGGTGGGGAAGCAGACGGCGCGAAGAGGGGAAAATGGAGGGGGCGTCTAGGGTTTGTTCGAGGCAGGAGGGTCTCTTATCCTCTCGGGCATCGGCAGATGGTTGCCCGTGGCCATCGGCGCCATGGACGTGTGCGGCGTCCACGGGTCTTCGTGAACAGAGGAAGATGGAGATGGGAGGTGGATCGGCCAGGCACTGCTTTGTGCACTCATGGCCCATGTGCGTAGTGGGCTGCCTTGTTTCTCTTTTCTTTTCTTTTTACTGTTTTAATTTAGTTCCTCTTTATTTTAGCTTTACAAAATTACAAAAGTGGCACCTAATTTAGTGTTACAAATTGTGCCTTTGCCACCAATAATTTAGCTCTTCAAAAATAAAATGGTTTGTAATAGTTTATTATTTTTGAAAGCATTTAAGTAATTGTTTTACCTACTACCTTAATTACTTAAGTGCATTAAAACCTTTTATAAAAATGTGGTTTCTCCGCCATAATTACTCATGAATTAATTGGAACCACCCGAACACTTTAGTTTTAATATCTGAAAATTTTTATTGTTTGACTTTATTTTGAATTTGAACTTGAATCGGATTTGAACTAACGCGAGATTTGTCAACGGTAACCGAGGTGACGTGGCATCATTAGTGCGGATTACTGTAGCTTAATTACCCGGGCGTCACAATTCTCCTCCACTACAAGAAATCTCGTCCCGAGATTTAAGAGGGGAGCAAGTGGGAAAGGTCCGGTTACGATAATCTAACGGATCTTCTCGAAGAAGGTAATCCCTTTCGTTGATGTCTTCAATCCTTTATTCCGATGCATCATGATAAACTGGTCATCATTTCTTCGGGAACTCTATCGTACTTACGAAAGGTAAGGGGCAGCTCACTACGACATAATACTTTTAAGGGAAACAATCTGGGGCTAACCCATGAATTAGTATAAGATTATCTCTCGAGTTGAACATATGAAATACCTCGAGAGTAAGGTACGAAGGTACCATAATAGGCTCCAAGCGGGTAGGTAGCGGCTCAAGCCCGAACCAGAGTGAGAAAGGGGTTCAGAGTAGCGAGAGTAAGTATCGCGTCGATACCGTAATAGATCACTATGACGGTGGCCCGTGAATTACATACGAGGCCACGTCGAGGAATAACTTTGGAAATCGGGGTGTACAGGACATATCAGGTTTCGATCCTGTGAAATCAGGTTATGGGCCCACCATGTGGTTAAAAGTAGAAAGGTTGGTGACATCTTGCACGAACATGTAAGCAAGGCATGTCGAGGAGAGTCCGAGGGTCATGTCGGCAACAACATAGGTACCAAGGGCGAGGGACGAAGAGAACCATTTTCCGCCGTTGAACGAGGCGGACCAATAGGCAAGGTTCTCGCCCATCGGTGGTTACGGAATGTCATCAACAAATAGTAATAGGGTCTTACTTACAGAGTGGTACAACGAGGTGCTTACCTAAGCGGGGATTATCACCGCTTAGATTATATATATCCCAAGAAAGGTTCAAACAACCAATGGAAAGTAAAATATGATTATCATATTAAATGAACAATGGAAAGGAAAATGTGTTTAAACACATATTTCAGGGATATACCCTTACCAAGGATAAGCGAGCATGATACCCATGACAGGATATAATGTAGAAAACCCTTTAGGTAAGGGAGAGAAATTTCATGACATTACCCATACAACGGTGTTCGGATACTTGAGCAAGAAACATTTAGCCTTGGGCTTCAATGTTCTTGTTGAAAATCGAGTATCACGACATGCTTCGAGATAGCATTGACATGGCCTTCGGTGAAGATCGACTTTGGAATCACGAAGGATCCATCAAGAATAACTTGTAGAATCAGATTACAATTCCCTCATGGATGAATGGATAACCTGCTGAAAAGGAATCTATAATGATAGGTCCTCCACCGGGGTGCTAGGCATGACATCATGCTACCGGTTCATCAAAGGATCAACATCATAACTCTTAGAAGTTGTCCCAACCATCATAGCCGATCGAGATTCAGATCCGATTGGTGTCAGGATACCTCAGACTTAGGATACCTGAGAAGAAAAGGTGCAACGCAAATTGACGAGATGCCATTGTAAGTTTCTCGGGGAAATGAAATATGGAGTGATTTCCGTTAACAAGAGTCCATCATTAACCCAAGGAGAGGACAAGGAGGTTTCTGGTGAACTCAACGGCAATTCACCGAGACTCCCAAAAGATGGACTTCCACAATTAAGTGATCAAGGAGATAACATCTGTCGGATCAAATGATAAAATGGTGTATGCTCGAGGAGAACATACACAGTTGAACACTGGATGAGAGGTGCACCCGAAATATGGGCTGGGTCGCACGACCAACGTCGGAATGATGATTCAATAATCAATATTCTAAGAATGAACGGCCGACCATTAACTTCAAAGCAATAGGGTTGCTAGAAGGGAAGAATCCAAACAGCACCGTTCACTTGTTGGTACCCCTATTGGAATCAACACGAGCACCAAGAAAGAATGGTGATGATGAGAAGTATCACTGTACCAAGAATCCTTAAGAGGTGGAGTAATCCTCACGACATTCTTGTCATAAAAGATGGTAACACTCCAAGGTAAAGAAGAACAAATGCTAGATAGCAAGGAAATCAAGGTATAACACAAAACACGAACAAGCTTGTGTTGGTGGGAAGGCAATAAAGTGGTCGATGATAATACAAATCATCGAGGGCAAGGATGGTATTACCCATCATGAATTCAATTGAATTCCTGGAAGAGCTCATAAGGTTGATGATCATCACGACACAATTGTCGAGAGATTTCATGCAGATGTAATCAATCAGTGACGACATCAAGTCAAAGGAATGATGAAGCAAGAGGTTATTGGAACCACGATTCGACGAAACTTCGAACTCAAGCTTGTTGTTTAAGGTGAAAGGGTATGACGAGGAAAATCGACGTAAGCTTAGCTATCGTCGCAAATTGGTGCTCTGAGAATAAGGACCAGGTAGCACAGTTAGAATCATCACGACAATGATATAGCCAAACAGGCTAGGAATGGTGTGATCGGATTCAAACTCGTACTTATAGAAGCTTACTGAAGAGTTGTTGAATTGTAGTGCGGACTTGGTTCAGTTATCGGTGTCCTTGAGTGTTTAATAACTCAGAGCCCGTGAAAAATTGGAAACAGTGGGAAGGTAGCACTTGATGAAGAACTCATAAGAGGTTATGCAGTTCCATGATAATCTTGAGATACCAGGGGGGTAATACTCGACACAAGATCAAAGTAAAGGTTGACTGGGGTACTGCTCTACAGAAGACAAGTGCTAAAACTTGCACGAGAAGTGGTATTTAAAAAGAGAACATGGTCGGAACCACGATTGCAAATGGCCAGATCCCTGATATAAGATGATCTTATACCAAAGGAATAATTAATTTAAGAGAAGCTTTAATGATAAGATCTACATCGTGTCCATGGGCATGAACACAAGTTCAAGGTCGACTCCCACTTCTTCAATGTATAACCTTCCATTCACTTCTCGCTTCGATGAAGTTGCAGTGTTGAAAATTTTATCTGGCGAAGCACCAGAAGAGTATGATTCGTGAAAACTTTCGAGTTCACACGGTTTAGAGAAGGCATATGTTCAACCCATAGGGGCTTCTTGGAATCATATACCAGAATCTTTAGAGATAATTAACTCAAGCTCGAGGGCAGAGCATGGTTGACAAAGCAGAGGATGCAATTTACCAAAGGCATTATGTATCAGGGGAAGGTCTCACAAAGTTATTGAATATGAAGGATGCTGACGGGTGAAATCAATAATGGACCCGATGGTCCACAAGGGTCCGACGTGAGCATCAAGATTACTTAACTAGAGGAAGAAGAATTTAAGGAGATCAAATTATAGAAACAATGACTAACTCAATTGTCAAATGCAAAGGAATTATGATTCCCAAATCAAGGGATCAGAAGCAATGCTCTGATTAGGGATGGATAAGTTGAACAGCCTTAGGGTACAATCAACGACAATTGGATTGGTCGAGAACCAATTCCAGTTAAAAGAATGGCAGCTCAGCCAGAAAGGTAATTTATAAGGATCAATGATGATTGCGGGTATTCGCAAACATATTGAGTCAACAGACCCAAAATGATAATGACAAGGAAGGTCAATATGACTACGAGACTTATGGGATTAACCATAATGCAAGCAAGCAAGGATTTCAAGAGCCAAAGGCCCCAGAGGATTTTCGAAGATCGAATAGTAATTTGAAGAATTTTATAAACACATGAACAACTGGGTTGAGCGGATACTCGACGAGTCGAGGATTCATTTGAAGGGGTATTCATGTGGCAAAGAACTGCTAGGCAAGTAGGCACAAAGTATTCTCGGAACAATAGAGAAACTTGGGTATCTTGTAATAACAAGATCAATGGGGATGATCGTATGAATGGCAAGTGTAAGTAGTTATCCATACGGATTTATCGGTGGCCAGGAATAGCAAAAGTGATGGGCACAAAGTCTCGAGAGATCATCGAGAGTATCTTGGAATCTTCCGATTAGCGTATTTATCATCGAAGTGAGGGCTCTCCGGGAGAAAGTACTTGCGAGAACCTAAAGATAGTTTTGTTTTTAGCAAAATCGCTTAACCCGAATAGAAGAGAGTTCGAATCCCGAGTAAAGATCGAGGAGTAAAAGATCCTAATACCACCCGATGGCGGCGCAGCCCATAAGACACACAGCCATGTTAGTAAAAGTTTTGCAATGTCTAGACTCGACTTCGCCAAGGAGTTGGAAGGGGATTCCTCACAGCAATCGGCTCGATACCAACTTGTGACGCCCTCGATTCAATCGTACACTAATCATGCACGCAAATGTATACGATCAAGATCAAGGACTCACGGAAGATATCACAACACAACTCTACAAATAAAATAAGTCATACAAGCATCATAATACAAGCCGGGGCCTCGAGGGCTCGAATACAAGTGCTCGATCATAGACGAGTCAGCGGAAGCAACAATATCTGAGTACGGACATAAGTTAAACAAGGTTTGCCTTAAGAAGGCTAGCACAAACTGGATACTGGATCGAAGAGGAATAGGCCTCTGCCGGGATCCTCCTAGGTTACTCACCGTCGTCGCCGCCGGGCTGCACGTAGTAGTAGGCACCTCGCAGTAGTAGCCGTCATAGGCGGTGGCGTCGCTCTCGGACTCCATCGTGCAGTTGCAGCAATCGAGTATAGGTAGGGGAAAGGGAAAACAAGGCAACCGTGAGTACTCATCCAAAGTACTACAAAGCAAGGAGCTACACTACATATGCATGGATATATGTGTAAAGGCCATATCGATGGACCGAATCTGCAGAATGCCGAATAAGAGGGGATAGCTAGTCTTAACGAAGACTACGCTTCGACACCGGTCCGGCAATGCATGTAAGAGGACAACGGAAGTCCTCCAAGTAACATCATATAGCAATAACCCTAACCGCAATCCCTCGCTCATAACCCCGAGCGAGAGCGACCACCGGTTGTATCCGCACTTGGAAGGGTGTGTTTTATCAAGTATCCGGTTCTAGTTGTCATAAGCTCAAGGTACAACTCCAAGTCGCCCTGCTATCAAGATCACGGCTATCCGAATAGATTAACTTCCTGCAGGGTGCACCATCTTACCCAAGACGCTTGATCCCATTTGGCGGACACACTTTCCGGTCATGCCCGCCGTAGAAGATCAACACGCCGCAGCCCCACCTAGGCACAACAGAGAGGCTAACACGCGGTCTAAACCTAAGCGCAGGGTCAGGCCCATCGCCTCGAGCACACCTGCAGACGCTATGTCTGTGGCCCGAAGCAGACCTAGCCCATCAGCGCGTTCAGTCCAATCCGGCGCGCGCCGCCCGTCGTGACGTCTGAAGTATTTCGGTGATACCACGACGCCGGATACCCATAACTACTCCCGCGTAGATGGTTAGTGCGTATAAGCTCGTAGCCAACTCGGATCAAATACCAAGACCTCGTTAAGCGTGTTAAGTAACCGCGAACGCCGAACAGGCCAGGCCCACCTCTCTCCTAGGCGGTCTCAACCTGCCTGTCGCTCCGCCATAAGTAACGATCGGGGCCGTCGGGAACCTGTGCCCACCTCTACCGGATGGAGCCACCCGTCCTTTCACCCCCATCTCCTAACAGTACCACAGGTAATGTATAGTGTAAGGTATATAGTATATACCGTGATCACCACCAGTGATCACGGCCCGATAGTATAGCACGGCAGACGGACAAGGAAGTAGGGCCACGATGAAAGTACTAGCATCCTATACTAAGCATATAGGATTGCGTAAGGTAACAACGAAGTTACAAGGACAAAGCTATGCATCAAGATAGGAGTATCTGAAAACAGTAACATGCTATACTACTCTAATGCAAGCAGTATAGAGAAGAGTAGGCGATATCTGGTGATCAAGGGGGGGGGCTTGCCTGGTTGCTCTGGCAAGAGAGAGGGGTCGTCGGTGACGTAGTCGATCACAGGGACAGCATCGGTCTTGGGGTCTACCGGAGAGAAGAGGGGGAAGAAACAGTAAATATAAAGCAATCATAGCATCACAAAGCGTAACATGGCAATATGTTTGTCCGGGAGTGACCTAACGATGGCTACGATAAAGGTGAAGGGGGAAATCAACAGAATGTTTTCACGGTTCCTGACTGTGTCGACGAGATGACCGGAGGAAAGTTCCATGTTCATCATGCTAGAGGCATGTTACGATGAACGGACCGCGAATCGGAATCATTGGATTTTTCTCGAGCAACTTTCATATAGAAAACATTTTCATCGGATTACGGTTTAATTACTACAAATTTCAAGGTTTAAACATTTTCCGAATTAAATAAATTAATGAAATGGAATATGACGTCGCAGAGTGTCAAGATGACATCAAGAAGTCAACAGACCCGCCGACTGGTCAAACTAACTATTTGGTCCCACATGTCATAGAGAGAGGGCTAACGGTGGGTTAATTTAAAAGAACGAGGGTTAATTTGCGCTTGGGCCCCACTGCCGGTGACAAATTAGACTAACAAGTTAATTTTATTTATAAAAGCGTTTAGTTAGCCTAATTAATGATGACAGGCCCACATGTCAAGATCTGAACGGCGTTGACCAGAGTCAACGTGGTCAATCTGACGCCTGGGGCCCCGGCAGCCTCAGCACCGTGTGGCCCCCATAGGCCACGCCGGCGCCAGTCAAGACGGCGGCCGAGTAACGCCGCGACCTACCAGCGGCGGTGCGTCGCGAGTTGGCCGGAAAACGCGTGCGGGCACGGAAAGGTGCCGCTAGGCACGTTCGAACGGTCACCGACCGCGTCGATTTGTAGTGGTGGCATCACCGAACTGGCGGAAGCGTCGCGGCGGCGAGGCAAGGCGGCGGCCGGAGATGAGGGTGGTCGGGCTAGCGGTTAGGGGGCACGGGGAGGCACGTGCTCAGGCTCGTTGGGCACCAGGGAGCTCCAGGAGTTCAACGGTGGCCTCAGGTGGCGGCGACGTCGACCACAAGGACGGCCACGATCTCGTCGGCGGCGAAGCGGGCACGGAGGCGGCGACAGCTAGCTACGGCGCGGGAACGAGTACGGGGAGAGAGGGAGAGGGAGGCGGAGCTCACGGGGCAGGCACACGGAGGCCTCTCGGGGTTCGGGAGCGCAGAGGGAGGCATGAGGCTCCGGTGATCGCCGGTGACCACCGAGAAGGGAAGAGGGCGATGCCGACGTCCGCCGACCTCCCGACTCCAATTGATGGACGAGGACGGTGAAGCGGGGTGCGGCGCACCTCCCGTGCTCGGTTGCGGGCTCGGGACGCCGTGGCAGCAGGATCGACGCAGCGCCTTGGCGACAATGGTGTCGGCCAGACGTGGTGGGGAAGCGAGCGCGCCAAGAGGGGAAAATGGAGGGGGCGTCTAGGGTTTGTTCTAGGGCGAGGAGGGGTCTCTTATCCTCTCGGGGCATCGGCAGATGGTTGCCCCGTGGCCATCGGCGCCATGGACGTGTGCCCGGCGTCCACGGTGGCTTCTGTGAACAGAGGAAGATGGAGATGGGAGGTGGACTGGGCCAGCACACTGTGCACTCATGGCCCATGTGCGTAGTGGGCTGCCTTGTTTCTCTTTTCTTTTCTTTTTACTGTTTTAATTTAGTTCCTCTTTTATTTTAGCTTTACAAAATTACAAAAGTGGCACCTAATTTAGTGTTACAAATTGTGCCTTTGCCACCAATAATTTAGCTCTTCAAAAATAAAATGGTTTGTAATAGTTTATTATTTTTAAAAGCATTTAAGTAATTGTTTTACCTACTACCTTAATTACTTAAGTGCATTTAAACCTTTTATAAAAATGTGGTTTCTCCGCCATAATTACTCATGAATTAATTGGAACCACCCGAACACTTTAGTTTTAATATCTGAAAATTTTTATTGTTTGACTTTATTTTGAATTTGAACTTGAATCGGGTTTGAACTAACGCGAGATTTGTCAACGGTAACCGAGGTGACGTGGCATCATTAGTGCGGATTACTGTAGCTTAATTACCCGGGCGTCACATCCCTGAAGATGAAATAAAGATCTTCCCGCCTAGCTCCCGTTCCGGCGGTTCGTCTAGCACCATTGATGGACGTGTGGAGGTGTGTCTCCGGCGGATCTATGTTTGGTGAATTTGCTCGGACCTTGTCGTTGTTCGTCTACGTTCATGTGTCTTCGGTTTGGATCCTTACCGAGCAGGCCATATATTCAACAAACCTCTGTAACGATGCACTCTGTCTTTTCTTGAACACGCACCAGGTACATCTCAAAACCATTTTCTGTAATCGTGGAACCAAGTTTGGAGCTGAAATGTTTCCAGTTATCCAGAGACAAAAAAAGGGCAGAATTGAGTGTACGTGCTTGTAACTATGAGCCTTCTTCTGTATAAAGATGTACACTACATACACATACTATACAATTTATTAGAAGACAATTCTTCTACTCACTTTGCACCTCGCCGCTTTTTTAGGAAGATTGTAATCTGTATTGATCTTTTGCACACATCATAATTTTCTCTACCGACCAGATAAATTTAAAGAGCGACCAAATTTTGATTTGTACATTTTATTATGAATATACGATTCTCGATGGTACACTAAACTTTTCTTGCTACAGTAAATCCAAAAAAGATGGAATTGAATAGAGCAAAGACAATAAGCTGCTAAGAACTCAGCAGAGCCATGCGAAGGAGAAACGAACCAGGAAAATGTTATAATACAAAATGCTACACACACATATGTTGGGAACCACATATAGGCTTGTGTTATAATACCGAGGTATGTTGGAGGGGCACACATAATTTCTGCTAGACCTCAATGTACGCCTCTCTGCTGTCACCGGACACAATTCAAATGTTGTTTGGCCGTGCTGACGGATACTTCAATGAATATGTCAATATCTCCCCCGTTGCAACGCACATGCATATCTTTCCGTAATACTAAAGCATGTGCCCGTACGTTGTCGCACATTTTGCAGAAAAACCTTTGTGTTTTCAGTAATTAATCCCGCAGTCCTATTTTAAGTGAATTGACTGAGATCTAAGTAAACGTTTCGTTTATGCAAAGAAAAAACACCATGGTACAACACAAGTGCCCCTCCGCCCGTCCGCTGCATCTGGTACACCTCAGAAAAAAGAACTAATCTGATATGCTTGTGGTGCAAAACAAGGTTGTTACTGCAATAATATTCCCACCTCGCTCTTCCTCACTCAATCCCATCAACTTTTATACTACATCCGCGCCTCGATGCATCATAAGTCAACAAAGAGAGAAGGGAAACATAACAATGGAATTAATCCTGGAAGTAGGAAGAAGAGCAAAGGAATAAACAACTTTGACTCAATTGGCTCAGCTACATATTTTTGGTGAGGAAAACCGAGATGCAGATGAGATAGAGTGAATGCAAAGAGAGTAGTCCCGGTCACCATCGCTCCAGCCAGCGACGACCGGCTTGGCCGCTCGGCGGCCCACGATTCATTTGTTCCATTTTCAGGGTGGAGAAGAAGTAATTAAGGCATGTGCACCATTCATTTGTTCCTTCATTTGATCCTCTCTTATTTCACTCAACTTAGATTCATTTACTTTTGCACTTACCCATGGTTGACGAATCGAGAAATTTAGTGACATTAATTGCAATGAGGAATATCATATATCCATAAAAATCAGATACTTTTTCAATAAAACATGATCATGATGAGACAGTAAGATTTTTAATTTTTAATAAGCCCGTGACAACGCACGGGCAGTCTACTAGTAATCTGAAGTTTAGACACGCCAATACTGTTTGTACTTGGTGATTTGGTGTTGTCCCTGGGCTACTCATGACACCAAATGAAGAACTCGAACCAGGGAGCAAAAAGAACAAGAACAAGCAATATAGTCAGGTCATATCTTCTCGCACACAGGCTCCGCTTGGAGGGGCGAACAGTGGAGAACAAGAACGAGAAGAAAAGCATGACGAAGTAGTATAAAACGTGACGACGCCTTAGCTTGCACATGTAAGTTCATACGATGAGCCTTGGAGCAATTAGAGCAAGGCATTGTTTGCTTGATGCAGAATCTCTGCTTTCCAACTCGTAACGATGATTGGTGCTTTTATGCTAAACTAGAAGAACGCCCGTGCGTTGCAACGGGGTCACGTTAACTTAAAGAGTTTAATATTACGACATTGGCGACCTTTTTTATCATCAAATCCTCACACACACACACTCCCTCCCTCTTCCTCACTCTCTCTCCCCCTCTCCCTCTCTCTAACACACACACATATCCATCTTATTGGGTACGGAACCATAATCCATCTATTTCACACACACACGCTAGTGCATAACAATATGGATTATGTGTATTATACTTGCCACCAGAACTGAGGGAATTAATTTCATGTAAATCGGCCAGCCACAGCTCCAAGACTACGCGGAGGAGGTGGCCCGGGTCAACGTCGGCGCCGTCCGGCGGGGGCCATGGGCCCGCTTCCAAGTGCACGTGCAATGCACGTCTTCACAAATATTACAACCAGATGTGAGAAATCACATACTAACACGATTTTGCAATCAATTTGTAATTAAAGAAGCCAAAAGTCTTTTTTCTTAAACCAGAATTCCTTATGCTGGAGTTTAAACAAACCCCACAATAGCCCTACTTATCACCTAATTAAGCAGATGCTTGACTTATGAAGCGGATAAGAAATCATGTTAACTTGGAACTAAAATTCCAACAAAAGAGTGAGGAATAAACCTTTTTATCATTGCTCTGAAGTCTGAACCTCCCCCTATTTGTTAGTGAAATGTGAGTATGCTTGGAAGATAATAATTTCTTATGCAACATATTTTTTTACATCCGAAAGAGCTACAAAATATGTTGACCTACCTATGTGCACTTCCTAAATCAAGCGGATAAAATTATTTCTATCGGCAATATAAAATATTAAACATTAGAAAGAAAGGGACAATATCCACTAACCATGCAAATATTCTGACCATGGGATATTTAGGCTGGCGTATATGGGAAATCAAAGCTAAAAATGACTCGATGAGTTAGGGATACATCAATAAATATTGTAAAAGTGATAAAACAAATCTGCAGCAACTCGCGACCCCACGAACTCATATTCGCAATGAGCAAGTTAGTGAGGCCACCACGGTAGGCTAGCACCAAGGGACAAGGGCAACAACCGCCTTCCCATCCAACCTACTGATTCTGCTGGCGCTACTTTCATCCTAAGCCCATGAGTACCGTTAGTGTGTTGCCACGTACGGAGAAACTATGAACTGAAATTTTCATTCAAATCATGAAAAATGTTAATGTTCCTCTCCTCTCCCATCCCTCATGTGAACATACCCAATTCGTGGTTGCCTCGCTAAATTCAGTGTAGCTCTGATGTGCACTGCCCTCGCTCTTGATTAGTTGCCGCAGTGCCACACATCTATGCCAACAAGCTGGGGAAACAAATGCAAATGTTACACCGAGTCAAAATCAACCATCCCACAATCGTAACAATAGAAAAGATAATAACCAAAATTTAACAGAAGAACTACTGCTTGGCTCCCAGATCCATCTCGATAGCCCTTGATCTGGCTGCTAAGCTTCTCCTAGCCGCCTCAACATCACGTCATTACCAAACATGTAGTGGATGCCTAGTGGGACAAGGATTAAGAAATAACATGAGGTGAAAAATGCGATGGCTGTCAATTCCATAAGACGATCCAAGTAATTTGACAAAACAGATCGAGAGCATCTTGTATAATCTCAGAAAAGCAACTAAAAATATGAGAAATGAAGTGACGAAAATCAGCCTCTGCTCTCATTTATGCTCGCTTTTGTAATGGGAGGCAAGGAATGGGGATACCGGGAGAAGAAAGGATCACATGGACGGCAAGCCTCCACCACCAGCAAGTGGGGTTGCTTCACATCCAATCTCCACGGTCGCCGCCTCCATGGGGACGAACTCCCATGTTCACAACCGGGCTCCCAATCGGCCGCTGCCTCGCCGACCTTGACGACGAAGTAGTCCCTCCCTTCGATCCCATTCGCAACGGAGGCAACACCCATCCCAGCCAGACGGGTCCGCGGTGAGATCCCTACTGGATTGTGGTCGCGCCTCCCCAAACCTCACCATGGGACACATGAGAGGGCGCCGTTGCCATGGTCAGGCTTGGATGGGGAAAGGAGGCGACATAGCAGCAACGGCGCCTTCGACGGGATTGGTGGCGACGGCGGCGGCGAGCGAGCGGGAGGACGGCGGCGGCGAGAGAGTAGGAGGGTGGTGGCGGCAGTCCATCGACCGCCGTGACGTGAGAGGAGGATGGGGATGGGGCCGCGATCTGGACGTATGGAGTGGTCGAGAGGAGGGGAAGCAGGCGGCTGGGTTTTTCCATCATGCGGGGTTTGGGGGAGGTCAAACGAGAGGGTTTTTTTCGTGCGGAAGGGCAGAGCAATGAGGGCGGATGTAGGGAGACGGGACGCGGTCGGTTGGCGGGAAAAGGAAAGCTACGCAAAATCACATCAATATAAGAAAATATCCCATCAATATTTGATTGATTGCGATTTATTTTTTATATGGTAACTAATCTGATCATCAATACTTGATTGATTGCGATTTATTTTTTATATGGTAACTAATCTGATGGGTTTATGTGGGTGGTGAAGCGAAAAGAAAAGCTACGCATTTTTTTAGGCAGTAGAGATGATTGATGATAAGAAAGGGAAAATCACATCAATATAAGGAAATATCCCATCAATACTTGATTGATTGCGATTTATTTTTATACGGTAACTAATCTGATCATCAATACTTGATTGATTGCGATTTATTTTTATATGGTAACTAATCTGATGGGTTTATGTGGGTGGTGAAGTTTAAAAGGAAAGCTACGCATTTTTAGGCAGTAGAGGCGATTGATGATAAAAGGGGAAATCACATCAATATAAGGAAATATCCCATCAATACTTGATTGATTGCGATTTATTTTTTATATGATAACTAATCTGATCATCAATACTTGATTGATTGCGTTTTTTTATAGTAACTAATCTGATGGGTTTATGTGGGTGGTGAAGCGAAAAGACAGGTGGAAAAGAGACGAAATAAAACCAGCGAAATAAAACCAACGAAAGTGGTGAGGCGAAATAAAAACCAGCGAAAAATAACCGGCGAACTATTCGTAGATTTTTTTGGTTCGTCTCTCTTGGTGCGACAGGATGTTAGGGCCTGGAGTGCGTGGGGGCGGGCGGGGGACTCGGCTTGAGGTTTTTTTGGGTTCTATGCGACTTAGCGTGAGACGGGAGGTTGGGCGTGTGTGGGACTCGATCGCGGGGTTTTCCTTGGTTTTTCGCGGCTGAGAGGGAGGTGGGAGGAAGTACCAAAAAAGACCGGGTGAGGTGGGACGAAAATAAAACCCGGAACGCGACCTACCAACTGAGACATTAGGAGTAGAGATCATCAATACTTGATTGATTGCGATTTATTTTTTATATGGTAACTAATCTGATGGGTTTATGTGGGTGGTGAAGCGAAAAGGAAAGCTACGCATTTTTTAGGCAGTAGAGACGATTGATGATAAAAGGGGGAAATCACATCAATATAAGGAAATATCCCATCAATACTTGATTGATTGCGATTTATTTTTTATATGGTAACTAATATGATCATCAATACTTGATTGATTGCGATTTTTTTATGATAACTAATCTGATGGGTTTATTGGGTGGTGAAGCGAAAAGACAGGTGGGAGGGCGACGAAATAAAACCAGCGAAATAAAACCAACGAAAGTGGTGAGGCGAAATAAAAACCAGCGAAAAATAACCGGCGGACTATTCGTAGATTTTTTGGGTTCGTCTCTCTTGGTGCGACGGGATGTTAGGGCATGGAGTGCGTGGGGGCGGGCGGGGGACTCGGCTTGAGGTTTTTTTTGGTTCTATGCGGCTTAGCGTGAGACGGGAGGTTGGGCGTGTGCGGGACTCGATCGCGGGGTTTCCTTGGTTTTTCGCGGCTGAGAGGGAGGTGGGAGGAAGTACCAAATAAGTACCAAAAAAGACCGGGTGAGGTGGGACGAAAATAAAACCCAGAACGCGACCTACCAACCGAGACATTAGGAGTAGAGATCATCAATACTTGATTGATTGCGATTTATTTTTTAATGGTAACTATCTGATGGGTTTATGTGGGTGGTAAAGCGAAAAGGAAAGCTACGCATTTTTAGGCAGTAGAGACGATTGATGATAAAAAGGGGAAATCACATCAATATAAGGAAATATCCCATCAATACTTGATTGATTGCGATTTATTTTTTATATGGTAACTAATTCGATCATCAATACTTGATTGATTGCGATTTTTTTATGGTAACTAATCTGATGGGTTTATGTGGGTGGTGAAGTGAAAAGACAGGTGGGAGGAGGCGAAATAAAACCAGCGAAATAAAACCAACGAAAGTGGTGAGGCGAAATAAAACCAGCGAAAAATAACCGCGGACTATTCAGAGATTTTTTGGTTCGTCTCTCTTGGTGCGACAGGATGTTAGGGCCTGGAGTGCGTGGGGACGGGGGACTCGGCTTGAGGTTTTTTTTGGTTCTATGCGGCTTAGCGTGAGACGGGAGGTTGGGCGTGTGCGGGACTCGATCGCGGGGTTTTCCTTGGTTTTTCGCGGCTGAGAGGGAGGTGGGAGGAAGTACCAAATAAGTACCAAAAAAGACCGGGTGAGGTGGGACGAAAATAAAACCCGGAACGCGACCTACCAACTGAGACATTAGGAGTAGAGATAAAGATCACGAATCGAAGCGTATGAATGAGGCTGTAAAGATTATATATCTACCCACTATTTTACTATGAAAGCACTAGGCATCACCCGAAAAAAAAGCACTAAGGCATCAGACTAGTGATGATTCCTTCCTATCAGACCAGTCCACGGCCCTCTGATCGATTGCATGTTAGTCGTCAGATCTATCAGGACGCGTTTGGTGGTCTGCATACAGCCCAATCAGACCCGCTAGATGTACCTTTTTTTTCATGTTAGGCTGTTTGGTTAGAGGCAAACACTATTGGGCCTGCATGGCATGATTCTTAAAGCACTATTTTGCCTATATTACTGGAAACATTCAAATCGACAGTTTTCAGCGAGCCCAGCCTGAACGATGCTCTCAAGCCCACATGGGTGGCTCTGACGACACATGTTTGTACATGGTTTGCAGGTATTCTCCTATAATCATCTCTTTAATCCCTTCTACATAACCGTGCTTCGATTCAAGACAAGCTGTGTATGCAAAATATGCACCTTGATGTTCTGATTCCATTTTGATGATCGGATCATAGATTCGTTCACTGTATATGCTGAACTTTGTGTTCATCTTTGAATCCTTTTTGACAAATTCGTGGCACATGGTCAACCGTTTGAAGTTTCCTTTGACGAGTAGCTCCACCTCGCTATTTGACAGGACTTTTGTGTTGTGAGTTTTCTGTTTCACAAATCATACATGAGTAGATCTACATATGACCAATGTACTACCATATGCATGCACTAGTAGAAAAGGGGGCAATGGTCCAGGCCGGGTCAGCCCATTAGTCCCGGTTCAATCCAGAACCGGGACCCATGGGGGCATTGGACCCGGTTCGTGAGCCGAGGGCGGCCGGGCCACGTGGGCCATTGGTCCCGGTTCGTCTGGACCTTTTGGTCCCGGTTGGTGGGACGGACCGGGACCAATGGGCCTCGCTCCTGGCCCACCACCATTGGTCCCGGTTCGTCTGGACCTTTTGGTCCCGGTTGGTGGGACGGACGGGACCAATGGGCCTCGCTCTGGCCCACCACCATTGGTCCCGTTAAATCGCATGAATCGGGACCAAAACTTGCTTTAGTCGGTTCATGCCACGAGCAGGGACCAATGAACTGCCTATATATACCCCTCGCTCATGACGAGCACTTCAACGCTCTGTTTTTCTGCCCGCCGTTGGAGAGCTTTGTGGTGCTCTAGCTCACCTCCTATGCACACGAGGTGTTCGATGGAATGCCCGAGCCACACTACTTAACTTTCTCCTCTCAAGCTCGACCTCCAAACTCTATTTTCCTCAATATTTGTCTAGGTTTAGCGATCATCACGTCCGTCTCCGTCTTCACTTGCCGTCGATCGCCTGCGCCGATCTCATCGCTGGCACCACCGTGGTGAGCCTCTTGTTCTTATCTTCTTTCGAAAGGAAAATATTCTTACTTGTATGTTTAGATAGATACTTGTATTATTTTCTTACTTTTATTATTGCATCTTATATAGTGCGATGGTTTTGTTATCCGCCCCCGTCGGCCCTCGTCCTATCTATGATTCGGATGTGGTATATATTATCTTTTCATAACTATTGGTTCATTTATTGTTTATGAAAATTATGCCGACCAACGTGACATAGATTTTATTTATCTAGGAGGTTGTTGAACCGAAAATTACAACAGACCCTATTGTCGAGAGTTTAAATTTAGTTGAAGAAGAAAACAATTTCTTGAAGGAAAAAATAAGAAAAATTGAGGAGGAGAAGATGATATTGGAGTTGCATGTTGCGGATGTCGTCGATGATCACAAGATCAAGATGGATGCAATGCACTTGAAGATTAGAAAGATTAGAAAATATGCCATTCATACCGAGGCTTGGTATCATTATGCCATTAGATCAGCTGTTACCTTGGTTGCGATTATGATCGCATTTGTTTTCGCATTGAAATGTTTTACATAGTTCCAATGTATGGTTTAATTAATTTAGATGCTCTGCACAACTTTATGTTGTTAGATGAGAACTATGTATGTACTTTGGTTTTAATGTGATGATGAACTTCTATTAATTTGGTCACCTAATTATCTATTCATGATGTTGTGTAATGATTTTTGACACACTTAATTATATATAATGCACGCAGATGAACCGGCAATGGATGTCCGCTTTGATGCAGCCACCGAGAGGGGAAAGGACACATATTATGGTTACATAGTGGACATATGGAAACAAAATAAATAATACAGAAAACAAAACAAAAAAACTGGAAACAAAATAAAAATAGCAACAATAAGTATTTTGTTGCAAGTAGAAACAAAATAAAATAAATAAAGCAACAAAGAAAACAAAAAAACAAAAAAAGTGTTTTCAAATTTGAAAACTAATGGCACTAACAGAAAGTTTATAATTTTTCTAAAACTAAAAGCAAAAAGAATTAAAAAATAAAGCAAAAAACAAAAGAAAATAAATAATGCAAAAAATAAAACAAAAAAACTGGAAAAAATAAAAAAATTGCCACCTATTGGGCCACCACGACCTGAATACGACTAGAAACCCAACTTGGGCCAGGATTCAGGCCCGCAGAAGGCCCAATAGGCCCAGAGGCAGCACAGTGTGACATTTGAGAGGAGCTCGAGAGGGTAGCCGCAGTGGGGCTTATAAACCACTCTGATCCCCTCTCAACTAGCGAGGTGGGACTAAACTTTTGGCCGCGGGCAGCGCAAGGCCTTTGGTCCCGGTTGGTGGCACCAACCGGGACTAAAATGAGCATTGGTCGGTTAGTGCCACCAACCGTACCAATGCCCTCCTTTAGTCCTTGGTGGCACCAACCGACTAAAAGACATTGGTCCCGGTTGGTGCGTGAACCGGACCAAAGGCCTGGTATATAAATAGCACTTAGGAACATTTGACGAACTCATCGCCATTGCCCCGCCCGCCCAACGACGCCGAGCTCATTACGCTGCCAGGCTGCCCAGATCGATGCCATCCGCTGCCCGACGCCGCCGCTGCCCCTGCTGTCGCCCCGCTCGACCAAGACCGTCGCCGTCGCCCGTGCCTCCTGATCGCCGTCGCCGACGTCGTCCCCGAGCCAGCCCAGACGCCATCGCCGCCCGACGCCGTCCCCTGCCTGTAGCGCCACCGCCTCTGCCTCGGGCCGGCCCCGACCTTGCCGTCGCCGACGCCGCCCATAGTGAGCCGCTGCGCCCTGCCCTGCCCCCTGCCGCCACCTCCGCCCATAGCTAGTGATGCTTTTTTTTCATATATGTTGATGATATATATATGTATGCATGTTTTACTTTTGTATGCATATATGTATATATGTATGTATGTATGCTTTTTTTGCTAGCTAGGAAAGTATGTATGCTTTTTTATATATGTATGTATGTATGCTTTTTGTATGTATATATGTATGTATGTATGCTTTTTGTATGCATATATGTTGATGAAATATGAACAATGCATTAGGCAAAACCTTTACTTTTTTCGAAATTTTCTATTTGAGCATTTAAAAAAACAAGCAATACTAAAAGAATGAGAGGAAAAAGAAAAATAAGAGGAGGAAGAAAGGAGGAGAAGAGGAGAAATAAATAAGAAGATAAAAAAGAAGAAAAAGAAGAGGACAAGAAGAAAGGAATAGACGAGAAGAAGAAAAAAAAATTCTTCTTCTCGTCTATTCCTTTCTTCTTCTCCTCTTTTTTTTCTTTTTTTCTTCGATCTTCTCCTCTATTTCTTTTTTCTTCTCCTCTTTTTATTTCTTCTTTGTTTTCTTACGTTTTATCGGGCCTGTCGTCGTTGATAACTTCAACACGTGGGGGGGGGGGGTTGATATACCCCGTCCCCGATAATATTATTTTCATGTACGTATGTCGTGTCGATATAAACTCCCGATAACTTCAACACGTGGGGGTCGATATACCCCCTCCCGAGAACTTCAACACGAGGGGGGTCGATATACCCCTCCCGATAACTTCAACACGTGGGGGGGCGATATACCCCCTCCCCGATAATATTATTTTCCCATGTACGTATGTCGTCGTTGTCGATATAAACCCCTCCCGATAACTTCAACACGTGGGGGGGGGTCGATATACCCCCACCCCGATAACATTATTTTCCCGTGTATGTATCTCGTTGTTGTCGATATTACCCCCTCCTTGAAGCGTTCTCGAGGGCACCCCAAACCCTAGCTAGAGAAGCAGCGTCGAGGCCACTAATTAATATGATTCCTTACTGTGATTAGCTAGCTAGTTCTACGTTTGCCACTAGCTAATATATCCATCTGTCATGTTTGAATAATAATTGCCATGTTGTAAATATTTGTAGAAACTATGGACACCCCCCGAGATGAAGCACAAGAAGCGTTGTTGGGGGACATAATCACACAAGGAAGTGATGATGTCTTCTCGTTTCTGAACGACACCGATGGTGCGGAAGGACAGGTGAAGAAGCGAGCTATGATTATGATGGCTCCGGTGACCCAATGGCGGTGCAAGAAGGAGACCGTGAGGACGGCTCCGGTGACCCAATGACGGTGAAAGAAGGAGACCGTGATGACGGCTCGGTGACCGAACCGAGTCTGGCCAGGTATATATATATATATTAGTTAAGCTGTCTTGACTAGCTAATTGATCGTTCATTGTTTTGGTATATGTACACATATTAATTAACTCTCATCTTTCTTATTTTTTTCTAGCCCTCCGGATCGAGCACAACTTCGGTAAGGAGATGAGGCCCGAAGAAAAAGTTGAGCTCGGATGAAAGGTTTGAGATCACAGCAATCGCGTGCGACGGCGAACCGATTGAACCCATCCGGACAAAGAACACATTTGTTGCTCAAGGGGTTCTTGTTAGGGACAGGATCGATCAGCATCCACCAATGGTATAAGCCTAAGAATGAAGACCACGAGGTGTCTTATGTCAATGATATCTGAAAAGATGATCTTTGGACTGAGTGAAGGCAAATTTCACCCTACCGCCAGAGGAGGATCCGGAGAAGCCAGTTATAGAGCAATTAATCAAGTCTTTTGCTCTTGAGAAGATGGCAGACCTATTCAGGAGGTGGAGGAAAGATCTGAAAAAGTTTGTCGACAAAGAAGAGACACCAGAATTCATCGGCAAATATGAGAAGATCGAGAGATCAGCGGCCCGCATTTGTGGCCCACAAGACATCGAAAAAGAGTAAGAAGATGTCGGCGACAAACAAGCAAAATGCTGCGAAGAAGAAGTTTCACCATCGCACGGGGTCGGTGGCTACCTCAAAGCCCGCCTAAGTGGGCCAAGGCTGAGAATGATCTGCTTGATAAAGAGATCGAACCGAGACAATGAATCGGCGGACCGTTGCGGACTTGGTTCTTGGGGCTGGCGGAACCTTGGACCCTATGACGTGGAAGTGCCGTTGGATGGATGGGCAACTGAAAATACCAGTCAAGAGGCTTCGGCACTATATCAATGCAGCGCAGCAAGGGACGTTGTTCCGACGGGGAGAACGACGAGCTCACAATGGCCCTCGGGAATCCTGAGCACCCTGGACGGAGACGAGGCACGCCAGGCTCCATTCCGTGGAAGGTTGGTTTTCTGGACACAGGGGGTTACAAAACCAAGGAGAGGAGGAAGAAAGTGGAGCATAGCCAACTGCAGGCGCTGCACGCAAGGGTACAAGGGCTAGAGGAACGAGAAGCAGATCGCAGCAAACGACCTGCCGAAGCTTCCCCCGAAGCTACCCCACCATCTCAGCGGAGAAGCAGCGTGGCTTCCACCGAGCTGCTTCAGCCGGAGCATGTTTCGACGGCTCCTGCTAGCTACCCCGTGGATTTTATCACGGAGTCCCAAAATTGCCACCTTATGGCGCAATGGCAGAACTTAAAAGTCAAGGCGGCTGTCGGCCAAGTTTGACCTTCTAAACCCGACGCAACTTTTCACTGTCGTCCGATTCCAGAAGGATATGCTAGGGTGACGGTGGACAAAATAACGGAGGGATTTGAGGACCTCCAGCTTGACCACCCTACCGGTGAAGGGGAGACTCGGCTGGGTTCTGCTCTGAAGACTCCATGCCTATGGCGGAAGGAGCTCATCAACCTTCCGAATCGGCGCCTCCTCCTCCTCCTCCGTGAGTGAGGGCACTCCGCCTCCTCCGCCTCCTCCTCCGGCAAGTGGCGATCAGGCAGTCGGCCTCCTTCTCCGGCGCATGGCGGCACTCCGCTTCTTCTCCGCTGCGCCAGACGCGCCCGCAGCAGCCAGCCTCCTCCTTCTCCGCCTCGCCAAAGAAGGGCGAAGAGACCAGCCGCCGCCCGGCTTCTCCGTGGCGTCGTAGTCCTTCTCCTCCGCCTCGTAAACAAGCATGAAAGAAGACAGCCGCAGCCGCTCCGCCTGCTCTCGGCGTCTAGCAAGACAACCAGGCGGGGAGGCAATCTGAATCGGTCCACCTCTCAAGCCTCTGGAGAAGTTACTGCACGAGATGACCGTGGAGGAAAACAAGAAGATCGTGCGGACGAAGTGAAGGACTTCTTTGAAGGGTTGAAAGCGCAGAGACATCCACCTCCGGAGAAGAAGATAGATCCGGTGAAACTGAAGCGTACTCTGGCTGCCCTGAGGAAACCACCAAAGTCTCCGCCGAAAGGCAACTATGAGCGCATCCTAGAAAAGTCATTTGTCCAAGCAAAGCGGTGCGGAAATACACACCGATCAAAGTTTAGCGAGCGATGAGCTGGGAAAAAATTGCCCAGCTCGGCGAACAAGCGAACCAATCGCTCCCCTGCTCCGGTGTCCAAGATAGCGTCGCTAATGATCCGGGCGGGATGGTGCGGGTTATAACAATCCTGCAGATTACCTTCCGGTGATGTAGATTATGATTTCTTGGAGGCGACGAACACGAGATCGTGTATGGGAAGCCTCTCAAAAGATGAAAGATCTCTAACAACGATGATGTTCAGATTCCATAATTGGTACATGAAAACCTGCGAGAGTCCGAGGGAGGAATATTTTGACGCCGAGAGTTAGAGAGGAGCATGACCTCATTGGAATTGAACAGTTGAATGTTTCATTTGAGGAGTTCTTTGCGTTTTCAATCTAAAGGCCCTCGATAAATTAATGGTCACTTGCTACTGCTGTAAGTAGTACTACTTCATCATTAATTAAGTCTCTATATATAAGTCAGCTCTTTCATTGCATGTATTTTTAATTATCCTCACTATATTAATTATGCAGATTGAAGATCGCCGAATTGAAGAAAAGACAAGTCGGTAATATTGGGTTCATTAACACAAATCTCATAGATGTATTTATGGTTAAATCTCATGCCAAAGATACCGAGGCCAAGCTGCTACAATCGTTTTTATTAAATCAAAACAAAGCTATAATACTCTTCCCTTACGAAGTCAAGTGAGTGTTACTGTCTTGTGCATCCCTTATTAGTCGAGGTTGTAGTAATGTAATTGATGAGTTATGCATGCTTGCGCAGGTTTCACTATATTCTGCTAGAGATTAAGATTGAGCAGGGACAAGTAACCGTCTTAGACTCGAGACGAAAAGATCCCACGGAGTATGCGGACTTGACTGAACTTCTAGAGAAGTAAGTTAAACCGGTCATTATCGCACCATATCGGCAACTTTGTTCATTTCGTGATATCAAGTAATTGTTTTCGTTGTCTGGCAGGGTTTGGGAAAAATTCACCTCAAAAACTCCAGGACTGCCGAAGAAGCTGCAATTTAGATACCCGAAAGTAAGTACTATAGTAGCATGTTCCACACATCTCCTAGTGATTCAAGCGCTAGTTTCATCAATACCATTTAGCATGCTTGCTAATTATCAGTGTTATTGACCTCTATTCCTTGTAAAGTGGTTGTGGCAAGAAGAAGGGAATGATTATTGTGGATACTACATTTGCGAGTCCATCCGCCACATGACCTGTGAACGGGGCTACTCTGACAAACAATATGAAGTGCGTAAATAATAATATTCATAATTTTATTTTATTATCATCATTTGTGTTCAGTTTCATTTATTCATATATATGTATTGACTCCCTTCTTCAAATTAGATGTTTCGGATGCGGGATGAACTACTACCACCAGATCGTATGCGAGCAATTCAAGAGAAATTGGCTGCATTCTTTCTTGACCACGTGATCGCTAAAGACGGAGAATACCATGTGGACCCTTAGTTTGTTTGGAATTAGGAGATTATATTGTAAGATATAACTATATTGTATATATGTAGCCAGTAGCGTTGGATAGATATACGAGAACTTGTTGTTCGACCAATCTCTCATAGAAGGAGAGTTGGTCGATATCACTTCTCTCTGTATGCATATATGTTCATGACGATCTTCTGTTTCCTTCATTTGCTTACTAGCTAGCAAGAGTGTCTAGTCCTCTGTATACGTATATATATAGTACATAGCGTCGACCAAGCACGGAGATAAGAGAGGACAATTCTCTCTATTAATTAGCTAGCTAACACAAACACCTAAATTAACCCCCCAAACCCCTAACCCCCCTTTAAAAAAACAAAAACACCAGCCACTGAAAATGCTGACGCGTGGAAGCCTTTTGGTCCCGGTTTATGTCACCAACCGGGACCAAAGGCCCCCCTGCCTGGGCTGCCCGCAGCGGCCACGTGGATGCCCATCTGTCCCGGTTCGTGTAAGAACCGGGACTAAAGGTGGGAGGCATTAGTAACGACATTTTAGTCCCGGTTCAAGAACCGGGACTAAAGGCCCTTACGAACCGGGACAAATGCCCTGTTTTCTACTAGTGATGTCACCCTCCTAAGCTCCTTCATCCCTAATCTCGTTCACCAGCCTCTTCTAATCTACACAACCGTGTTTCGATTCGACATAAGTTGTACATGAAAAAGATTCATGACGACGTTGTGGTTCCACTCAAATGATTGGTTCGTGGTTTCATTGACTATAGATGTTCAATTTCGTCTGCCTGCTACGAACTAACTACATTATCCCAGCTCACCTAAAGTGGTGAAAAACCTTTCCGTCGCATGACTCCTTCAAGACATTCCCAGCTGACTCGATCATAAGCTTTTTCAAAATCAAATTAAAGAATGAAAAAGTTCTCATTCTCACAACATGTAGAACATAAATGCCCTCAATAATTCTCCTTCCTCGAATAACGAAAGATTGACTCTGACTAATGACCTAGTTTGCTACCGAAGATAGTCACGTAGCAAACCCCTTGACAAATAGACGAAATCCTACATTTATCAAGGCTATGGGTCGAAACTTCTTAATAGGGCCCGCCCTAGAACATTAGGAAGCAGGCTAATAATGGCATAGTTCAACCGCTTGATGTCAATTCTTCCTTTAGTAAAATGCTCAAGCAGTTCAAACATCTGCAGGCCCACCATGGGCCAAAATTGCTTATATAACGTAACAGGAAACCCGTCAGGACCAGGCACGGCGTTCATATGTGTTGAACTCAAGGCTAGTTCAAGCTCCTTATGGGTGAAAGGTGCAGTGCATTGTCAGCCTTGGAGACCTTGCTTGCATCCACCTAAGCATTTTGTGCCAAGTCAGCGCCTCCACGCTCACCCAAGGCCATAAGCTCTCTATAAAAGAAAAAGATATGCCGCATCAAAGCATCAGGCTCTGTGATCGTGGTGGGACAAACCATAAGTTCAACTCAGACTCACTGAAACCATAAACACCGGATTTACCAAGTCATATTTGATTTAGCCGTTGCCTAAACCATAAAGTTTTGGTCTCAACGAGTTGACCCTTCAGGCTCACCGACGAGCACTTGCCAACGTTCTGTTGCCTACTGAAGTTCATTCAAAATTTCCGAACGAATTCAGTCGTTGACACCGAAGTGTGTAAAGTTCTTAGTTCATCACAACTCGGAACAACCGAACAGTTTCACCCAGAGTCACCGAAATATCTAAAGTTTGAATCTTTTGTATAATTCGATCTGAACGAGTATTTTCAGTCGGTCTCACTGAGATGTGCTAAAAAGTGAGTAATTGTTAGATTATTGGTGAAGCCTATATATACCCGTACCCACTCCATGATTGTCTCTATAAGCAAACACATTAGACATCCATATCTTTGAGAGAGCTCCCGATTCTTGTGCTGATTTCAAAGGGATTCCACCCCAACCATTGATCCTTTGCTTAATGCTTTACGCCCAAACCTCTCCTACCCAAAGCCAAAATCTATGAGAGAATGTTGGAGTGTTGAGAAGATTATCTTTTTAAGCACAAGAGCAAGGAGTTCATCATGAACAACACAATCTATTACCTTTTAGAGGGTGGTGCCTCCTAGTTGGCTAGGTGTGTTTTGGAGTCTCCAAATCTTGTGGGGAAACCAAGAACTTTGCGAGGGCAAGGAGATCGCCTATTTCATGAAGATCTACCCCGAGACGCCAGCCCTTCATGGGCGTAAGCCATGATGGGATAGGAAGTTCCTTTTTCGTGGACCTCCGTGGGTGTGAGTGCTAACTCGATTCCTCTGTGGAATCTCGCAACCGTAATCCTTGTGGTTGAAGCCTCCATCAACGTAGATGTACGATAGCATCACCTATCGAAACCGCGGGTCAAAAATCTTTCGTGTCACCATTGCATTTACATATCTCCAAACCCATCCCTCTACTTTATTATCACTTACAATGTCTTTACTTTCTGCTGCCTATGCTCTAGACTTACATGTGTAGGGTGTTATTTGAATTTCTAGTTATTGCTAAAATTTGCCTAGAACTAAAATTGGGAAAACAATCCATTCAATTTGGCAAGTATTTGACCAGCCCCCTGGCACATTGTAGGATCAAAAGTATGCTTAGAGGGGACTGATTAGAACAAAAAATGGGGGAAATAATCTATTAAATTTGGCAAATATTATATTAAATTTTCTACACCGTGAACACAAAAAATTAATTATTTTCCTAAAACACAAAATTTCTAAAAACCACTGAACATTTTTGAAATGGGGGAACATTCTGTGAAAATGCGGACATTTTTTGAAAATCCGCAAATAATTTTTGAGTTTATGATTTTTTTTGAAATCACTACTTTTTAAAATCAAAATATTGTTTGAAATTTTTTACAAATATTTAAAAATGCAAACCTATTTTGAAAACATGTAATTCTGCTTTTATCGAGTCTTTCCTAAGGGGGGGGGGGCGTAGGAATAAACATATTAAAAGAAAACTTGTAAAAGAAACAGAAAAAAAAAACAAGTGAATACCGAACCAAAACATTCTGAAAGGTTCCCAACTGGAAAGTTAAATGGGCTGACCTAGGTGGGTGGCTCCTGTGTGAAGTTCCAGCAATTAGACATTTGGGCTTGGAATTTTGAGAAAAGTGGAACCTTCACTGTCAAATCAGCCTATGAAATGTTGACATAAACAAGACAGCGAAGGGAAGCTTGGTTAGAAGGCTCAGCCGAAACTTCATCTTCCACATCGGATGAGGGTTAATGGAAATCACTTTGGAATACCCAGGTTCCAGGAAAAAATAGAATGTTTCTATCGCTTTTGGCCAAAGAGTCGCTACCAATTGAGGATGTAAGGGCACATCGTCACATGTATATATCCAGCTCGTGTAGCCTAGGTGTTGTTGAGGACTCGTGGAGACATTCCCTGCTCGAAAGCTCCATGTCCAGGTGCTACGGAATCTCGTCGACGGTGAACTTGCAGAGCATCTGGTAACGCCTAGTGAGCTAAGTGCCTCACATTGGCTTTTGTCAATGATCCATACATTATCACTTGTGGCGTGTGTGAGGTTGGCGGTGACACCATGAGCAATTTGGTCCTCCTGAAGGAAGGCCATTCACAAGGAGATCTTTCAGAGTCCTCATGCAACTCACTCTTTCATCGAGTGATTTATCTCAGACCTAGAGATTATCAAGGAACAAGGAACTAGGAATATGAGCAGAAATCATCAACCCGCGCTAGCAAGGGCGGCAGGACCAAGGGCACAACCGACGCGTTTTGCGAAGATACACTCGACGCGGGAGTTTCAAACACAAACATGCGAGGTTCTACTACGGTTGCTTGCCGCAATCAGTTCAGACACCCCTGGGAAGATCATTGGTTGTCATACTAGGCTTATAGGATGCTGCTGCGGTGGAATCCATAGCATGTCGCCAAGGCCTATCATTGGCGGAAGACCTAGGCCTTCAAAGCTTCATAATTGCCTCCGATGCTAAATAGGTTGTTTGTGATACTGCAAAGGATAGTAATGGCCGGGACCACTTGATCATCTCTGAAATCAAGCATCAAACTTCACCTGCAATTTTGTGTCTGAAGAAGAGCTACCATTGGTGAAGCACATTGTCTAGCTAGATTTTCGTTATCTTTAGATCAGGGGCGCCAGGTGTGGCTGATTCAACCACATGACCCTATTTCTATCCCACAAACTATGAGTTATAATGAATAAAGTTGATTTTTTACCCCCTCCCCCACCCCAAAAGCAATTTGACACAAAGCACGTCAAATAAGGACCGCCAAATCCTATTTTTTTTGTCCGTCCGAATTTTTAGCTGGTTTTTGTTACATTTTTCCTTTCCCTTTTTCTCTTTCTTTTTCTTCATTTTAACTTTCATGAACTTTACTTTTCAAATTCATGAATTAAATTTTTCAACATTTTCCAAATTGATGAACCTTTTCAAATTCCTATTTTTTTAATTTCATGTTTTTTTTAAATTTGTGAATTTTTGAAAAATTCATGAACTTTTCCAATTTTGTGGTTTTTTGAATATGTGATTTTTTTCCAAGTTCATGAGTTTTTTTTTCAAAGACATGAAATTTTGAAAAATTTGTAAAATTTTGAAAAATTTGTGAACTTTTCAGACCTGTGAACTTTTCTTAATTCATGAACTTTTCAAACCCATGAATTTTTTTCTCAAATGTTGTGATTATTTTAAAATTCCATGAACTTTTTCAGAAAGTCAGTAGTCGAAGAGGTACTACCTCCATTCCAAAATATAGTGTGCCCGCGCTTCCCCGATGTCCAACTTTGACCATAAATTTAACCAAGGAGACCGACTGCGGCGGGAGAAAAAATTATATAATTGAAAACTTCTTTTGAATATGAATTCTTTTTTTGCGCAAACTTTTGAATACGAATTCACTGGTATAACTTTTGCTCCTGCTGCAGTCGGTCTTGTTGGTTAAATTTATGGTCAAAGTTGAAGCACGGAAATAAAGGAAGCACTATATTTTGAAACTGAGGGAGTAGTTGGTCAACCTGTCAGGGGCCGCCGGTCAGTGTGTCAGAAGCATAAGCCATCCTCGCAAAATTTTTTTGTCAAAGCATCAGCCTGCTCAGTCGCTCTCTCACCTGTGCGTGTCACCAGTTTCTTGGGCCGGCTGAGAGCGAGTGTTGGCAAGCCAAGGCCGTGCACATGGCCGGCTCGACTGGCCAACCGGCCCAGATGGCCCACGCCACGGGAGCACCACGAGAAGTGAAATTGGTGGGTTTTACCTTCCAGTTCCGCAAGACTTCAAAAGAAAAGAAAAATCCAGTTCCACAGCGAGAAGAACGAGCGACACGCGTGTCCTGGTACGATATGGCTCCCACATTTGCTTGGCTGCCGCCGTTGCAAGCGTCGCCTGGTGGGCAGCCCCCGATCACGGCGTAACAGCCACAGGCTAACCGTTTGGTTGCATGGCTGGCCTTCTCTGGCTCTCCTGGGATATGACCTGCTGCTCTGTTCCCACAATAAACTGTCGAGGAAGCGGAAGGTGGACAGCTGATTTACATCACAGTTTATATACTGCGCAATAAGCATGCATGGGAGCGCTGGCGATGTTTAGCGGTTCGCCGGTTCCTGCGTTCCAAAGCAAGTGTCCGACGTCTTATTCATGGCTACCTTGATTGCATCATTAACTGCTCTTCAAACTGAGCTTAGTTTAGATGGTTAGGTTTCTTATGATGAAACCAACACATCAAGGTTTGAGCTTAGTTCAGATGGTTATGTTTCTTGTGGTGGAACCAAACCAACATGATTCAAATTCTAGATTTGACATTGATGGTCACATATGCGTTCAATAGAAGGAGACATTCTCGTTAATTATGAAGACGTCTGTGATGACTTCATCAATCTAAAGATAATGTGCCAGCTCCATGTCTGTACTGTGTTAAAAAAGAGCTCTCTTTAGTCGTGCAAAGTTATTAACCACTTATGTCTAATTGTGTTTGATTAGAGCACCTCTAACAGATGATGTAAAAGTTGATGCCCAAGAATTTTAGGGTAGGAGAGGATGTTTTTGGGCACGGGAAATTTTTATGTTGTAACATATGCCTAAAACTGGTGCCATATAGTACTTTCAAACATGAACATGATTCATTGCATATTCCAAAATTTCAAACTCTAATAATAATGGTTCAAAATTAAACATTAAAACAGCATCACACTAGATAATTAAACAACACTATGGTAAATCATCACACTTCTCGTCCTCCTTCTAAAGTAGACCATCAAAGGCAAGGCGTCTATGGACGAGTCGATGAAGACATCGTGGTCATTGCCAGTAGACAGCTTGAACTGCTCCTCGTAGCTAGAGCTCCATGTCGAGACTGTTGAAGAACTCATCGACCTCGACGCTTATCCTACAATCCATTTCCTCCTCCTCCTCCTTATTCGACGTAGAATGCAAGCTCTGTCGCCACAAGTTCTGGATTGTCCTCGAGGAACTTCGCCATGTAGAGTGTATCCCTAGCCTCGACGTTGTTGAAATATAAGATGGGCCTAGAGCCCATATGACAATTTCAGATTTCATCTCTAAGGGCCCATGTAGGTGGCATGACAAGGTGGTGGGAAGTTTAATTAGTCCCATCCCGGAAGTGGAAGGGGAGTTGGAGTGGTTTATAAGGGATTCTCTCCCTCATGCTATTGGAGCTTGAGAAGAGATGAGGCCCTCGCGCACTCCTCCTCTTCCGCTCGCCTCGTCACGACGGGCCGCGCCGCGCCGCGCCGCGACTTGGACGTGGGTTCAGCCCACGTCTCTCCACGCGTGGCTGCACATATATATGTGGGGCGCTGCCAACCCTAACCGCCGCGAAACAGAACGTATCTCCATCTCCGCCTCCATGCCCACGTTGTTCCTCTGCTGAGGGGCGATTAGGTTTTTGGGTAGCGACTACGCGACTGCTCGCTTCTGTTCATCTACGTCCGCATCACCTCCGTCATCACCATGTCGACCGACGCCGACCGTGCCGCCGCTGAGAAGGCCGAGGCCGACAAGAAGGCCGCTGAGGATGCCGCGGCTGCTGCCACCGCCACCGCCGCCGCATGGCCGATTGGAGGGTATACATCGCTTATCCCTCTCGTGTTTCTTTCTGTTGTAGCAGTACTAGCAATATGCGTAGATGTTTCTACTATGTGCGTAGTACATGCTTTGTTAGATCGTAATCAGTGTGTTATCAATGCTGTCCATGTCATGCTCATGATTTGTTCATGGATTAATTTAATCGAAAAACTGCCTATTTACTCAACAATCCAAAAACCTAATGTGTGTAGGAGTTTTTTGAATTTTGGTTTTGCTGCTGCACTGAAACCGTCCCCTTTTATGGAGATGTACTTTAAGCGTTGGCAGACTAAAACCACCTTATGGCTCACGGCCATGAACATGTTCTGGGTCGCCGGTGTGACTCCCACAGGAACGATCGCTCCTGAACAGGAGAAGGCGTTCAAGGAGGCCACTGTCATGTTCCTCGGGGCAGTTCTGAGCGTGATTGGAGATAAGCTGGTTGACGCATATTTACATGTGCGGTCTGCCAAGGACTTGCGGGAGGCGCTTGAATCTAAGTTAGGGACTGCCGATGCAGGGAGCGAGATGTATATTATAGAGCAGTTCCACGATTACAAGATGGTTGAACCGTCCTGTATTGGAGCAGGCTCATGAGATAATATGCATTGTTAAGGAGCTTGAGCTTCTTAAGTGCGAGTTACCGGGCAAGTTTGTCGCGGGATGCATAATCGCTAAGCTCCCCAATTCCTGGAGGAACTTTGCCACCACTCTGAAACATCAGAGGCGTGAATTCTCTGTGGAGGATGTCATTGGCCATCTGAGTGTTGAGCAGAATTCAAGGGCAAAGGGCTCGCACAGAAAAGGGGCCGAAGGAACTTCTGTGACCAATATGGTGCATCAGAAGAACTCCAATTCCCACAAGCCCAAGGAAAAGAACGGTGTCCAACAGAGTGCCGACTTTAAGAAGAAGGGTAAGAAGACCTTCAAGAAGAACAAGAAGGATGAGGGCTGCTTTACTTGTGGTTCGGTTGAACATTGGGCCAACAAGTGCCCAAACAAGTACAAGAAGCAAGGGCAGGACTCCAAGTCTGTCAGTATGATTGTGAGCAACAATGAGAGTTGTGCATCCGGTGCAGTAATTTATTTGCTGTATTTTCAGTTTGGCCGTCCACCGATTGGTGGAGTCGACACGAGTGCAGTGTTAAATGCGTGTCTTGACATTTCATTGTTTTCTTCTTACTAGGCCACAGGTCACGGGTCCATACTGATGGGGAATGGCGCGAGTGCTTCTGTTCTTGGTGTTGGCACGGTCGATCTGAAGTTTATTTCGGGAAGGATCGTGCAACTGAAGAACGTGCAGCATGTCCCCGCCATCAAGAAGAACCTCGTTAGTGGCTCCCTTCTATGTAGAGAAGGGTTTAAGTTGGTATTCGAGTCTAATAAATTAGTTGTTACAAAATATGGACTATTTGTTGGAAAGGGTTGAAAGCACAAGTGCTCCCTAGGTGGTTTTGGTAATTAATGTCAACATATCTCTTGTTGGACTAACACTTTTATCTAGTATGTTTCAGATAAGTTCAACAATGGAGTGGCATGGACTAAAGGATGTGGGAACTCTTTCAAGATGCTAAGGACAAAGGATTGGCTCAAGCTTCAAGCTCAAGACTCTTCATTTTACATTTTAGTGATCCAAGATCACATTGAGTCTATAGGAAAAGCCAATACTATCAAGGAGGGATGAGGTGTTGCTTAATGAGCCTATTGCTTCATGTGCTTAGTGATATGCTCCAAAACCCTCAACTACTTTCCCACTTCCACACATATGACCTAAACCTAAAGTCAATCTCGGCCCCACCAATTCTTTCTATCCGGCGCCACCGAGTTCAGTTGTCATAGCCACTGCCACAAACCCTAGGCAAATCGGTTTCACCGATAGGGATCTCGGTCTCACCGAGATGGGATTGCAATCTCTCTGTGTATGTCCATTACCAAAATCGGTCTCACCGAGTTTGTGCAATCGGTACTACCGAGATTACAATGCAAACTCTCCGGTTAACTTATTACCAAAATCGGTCCCACCGAGTTCGAGTAATCGGTCCCACCGAGTTTGCCTGACCAACTCTCTGGTTAGCTAATTACCAAAATCGGTCCCAACGAGTTTGTGTAATCGGTCTCACCGAGATTACGTTATGCCCTAACACTAACCATATCGGTCCTACCGAGTTGCATATCGGTCCAACCGAAAACCCTAACGGTCACTAGGTTTACTAAATCGGTCCGACCGAGTTTGTTGATTCGGTCCCACCGAGTTTGGTAAATTGTGTGTAACGGTTAGATTTTTTGTGGAGGCTATATATACCCTCCACCTCCTCTTCATTCGTGGAGAGAGCCATCAGAACAAACCTACACTTCCAACCTATCAGTTCTGAGAGAGAACCACCTACTCATGTGTTGAGGCCAAGATATTCCATTCCTACCATATGAATCTTGATCTCTAGCCTTTCCCAAGTTGATTTCCACTCAAATCTTCTTTCCACCAAATCCAAATCCCGTGAGAGAGAGTTGAGTGTTGGGGAGACTATCATTTGAAGCACAAGAGCAACGAGTTCATCATCAACACACCATTTGTTACTTCTTGGAGAGTGGTGTCTCCTAGATTGGCTAGGTGTCACTTGGGAGCCTCCAACAAGATTGTGGAGTTGAACCAAGGAGTTTGTAAGGGCAAGGAGATCGCCTACTTCGTGAAGTTCTACCGCTAGTGAGGCAAGTCCTTCGTGGGCGACAGCCATGGTGGGATAGACAAGGTTGCTTCTTCGTGGACCCTTCGTGGTTGGAGCCCTCCGTGGACTCGCGCAACCGTTACCCTTCGTGGGTTGAAGTCTCCATCAACGTGGATGTACGATAGCACCACCTATAGGAACCACGACAAAAACATCCGTGTCTCCCATTGCGTTTGAATTCTCCAAAACCCTTCCCTTTACATTCTTGCAAGTTGCATGCTTTACTTTCTGCTGCTCATATACTCTTTGCATGCTTGCTTGTTATGTATTGTGAATGTTAAACTTGTGCCTAAACTCCACTTAAACATAAAAAGTTAAAAACTGCAACTTTGGTACTTAGTGTCTAATCACCCCCCTCTAGACACCTCTTCTCAAGATCCTACAAGTAGTATCAGAGCTTTGGTATCCATTGCCTTGGTTTAATCACCATTGGAGGAAGATGGATGAGTCTACTTTGGGGAGTCTTAGACATAGAGTGCCTATTCTTGATGGAGAGTATTTTCATGAGTGGAAAAATGAGATGCTTGTAATTTTCAATCAATACCATTTGAACAAGTACATTGCTAGCCCTTGTGCACCTCATGTTGATCCTATGCATCCTACCCCTGATGAATCTATTGACATGATTAGGAACCTTAGAACTGTTAATCTTATCACTAGAGGCTTGCCTAGAAACTTAATTAGAATCTTGCCTGCTCTTGAGTGTGCCTACACCATATGGAAATTCCTTGAGGAACCCTTTCCAAATTATTCCTTGAAAAATCTAGATGAGATTCTCTATAAGTATATTGCCTTGAGTAAGATGAATACTAGTGATCCTATGTTTGGTGATTGTCTATTTGAACTTACAAACCTTATGCGTGCCAAAGGAGATGTTGGAATTATTGGTGATATTATTTCCGAAGCTATAAGAATTCATAAGCAAGATCATTATCAAACTCACTCTAACGAATTACCCTCTCTAGGACTTGATCCACCACATGACGATGTTGAACATGGATACTATGATGATGATGATGATGATAGTGACTTCGATCTTGATGATGCAATGAGACATTTCGGTCTTATGGCAAATCTTCGGGGATATGTGTCAGGAGGAAAGGAATGGGTTCTTGACAGTGGATGTACCGATCACATGACCGGAGATAAAGACATGTTTCGTGAGCTTGCTGAAAATGATAGTCCTCGAAAGTATGTCACTTTCGGTGACAACTCAAAGGGTAAGGTGGTTGGCCTCGGTAAGGTGGCCATCTCACATGATAGCTCCATTCAGAATGTCATGCTCGTTGAATCTCTTGGCTACAACTTACTTTCAGTATCTAGACTTGCTGATTTCGGTTTCAATATCCTATTTACTGAAGTAGATTGCCAAGTGTTTCGTCGAGACAATCATAAAATGGTCTTTACCGGTATACGTAGATGTGATCTTTACATTGTTGATTTCTCTAAAAAGGCACAACCTAAAACTTGCTTCATTGCTAAATCCTCAAAAGGTTGGTTATGGTATAGACGACTAGGTCATGTTGGCATGAGAAACCTTGACAAGCTTATTAAAGGAAATCATATCCTTGGAGTTAACGATGTCATATTTGATAAGGATAGACTTTGCAGCGCTTGTCAGGCAGGTAAACAGGTTGGAGGAAGGCATCCCGTGAAGAACATCATGACCACAAGAAGGCCACTCGAGCTACTTCATATGGATCTCTTTGGTCCCAACGCTTACAAAAGCCTCGGTGGAAATTCTTTTGGTCTAGTTATAGTTGATGATTTTTTAAGATTTACGTGGGTGTTCTTTCTCGATAAATCGCAGGTCCAAAAGATCTTCAAAAACTTCGCTAGGAAGGCCCAAAATCAGTTTGAAGTGAAGATCAAGAAGGTTCGCAGCGACAACGGAATGGAGTTCAAGAACGCAAATGTGGACACCTTTCTTGACGAAGAAGGGATTTCACACGAGTTCTCGGCTACGTACACACCTCAACAAAATGGAGTTGTTGAGAGGAAGAACCGGACGCTCATCGAAATGGTGAGAACGATGCTTGATGAGTACAAGACGCCAAAGCACTTTTGGGCAGAAGCGGTTGAGACAGCTTGTCATGAAACAAATCGCTTGTATCTTCACAAGCTACTCGGCAAGACGGCATACGAGCTCCTCACCGGTAACAAACCCCAAGTTGGATACTTTCGAGTATTCGGCTCAAAGTGCTACATTCTTGATAAGCATCGTCGTTCAAAATTTGCTCCTAAGTCTCATGAAGGTTTCCTACTAGGTTATGGCTCAAACTCTCACACTTACCGTGTCTACAACAATTTCACCCCAAAGGTTGAAGAGACGGTAGATGTGAAGTTTGATGAATCTAACGGCTCGCAAGTAGAGCAATTGCCAATTGATGTAGGAGACAAAGACCCTTCGGAGGCAATCCAAGACTTGTCTATTGGCAAGGTCCGTCCAACGGAGGTGAAGGAGAGTACCTCGTCCGTCCAAGTGGAAGCTTCTACTTCACGACAAGGTGAACCAAGAGTTGATACGGAAGCATCCACAAGTGGAACACACCAAGATGAAGAAAACGAGGAAGAACATCACGAACGTCAACAACCTCCTTATCCACCATGACAAGAGAACAACAACGTCAACAATGAAGAAGATCAAGAAGAAGAAGAAGAACAAGATGAACAAGATGTTCAACCAAAACCCAAGCAAAAGCTTTCACGAGTTCAAGCAAGAATTGCTAAAGACCATCTCGTAGAGCAAATCTACAATGATATTCAAACCGGGAGAATCACTCGCTCTAAAACTCGTTTAGCTAACTTTTGTGAAAACTATTCTTTCATCTCTAGCATTGAACCTATGAAGGTCGAAGAAGCATTGGAAGATCCGGATTGGATAAATGCTATGCATGAAGAGCTACACAACTTTGAGAGAAACCAAGTTTGGACATTGGTTGAGAAGCCCGACAACAACCACAACATCATCGGTACAAAATGGGTGTTTAGCAACAAGCAAGATGAAGATGGACAAGTAGTTCGCAACAAAGCACGTCTAAATCGCCCAAGGCTACACACAAGTCGAAGGTATGGACTATGGTGAGACTTATGCTCCGTTGCTAGACTTGAGTCCATTCACATCTTACTTGCCTATGCTAATCACCATGATATCACCTTGTACCAAATGGACATTAAAAGTGCTTTTCTAAATGGTGAAATAGAGGAGGAAGTTTATGTTAAACAACCTCCCGGCTTTGTCAATCCTAAGAAACCAAATCATGTTTACAAACTTCACAAAGCCCTTTATGGTCTTAAACAAGATCCTAGAGCATGGTATAAATGCTTGACCAAATTCCTTATTGAAAAAGGCTTTAAAATTGGGAAAATTGATTCCTCACTTTTTACTAAAAGGGTTAATGGAGAACTATTTGTATGCCAAATTTATGTTGATGATATTATATTTGGTTCAACTAACCCTCATTTTAGTGAAAAGATTGGAAAGCTAATGTCGGAGAAGTTTGAGATGTCAATGATGAGTGAACTCAAATTATTTCTTGGGTTGCAAATCAAGCAAACTAAGGAAGGTACATTTGTTTCTAAAACGAAGTACACTAAGGACTTATTCAAGAAGTTCAATATGCAAGAGTGCAAAGGTATGTCTACACCCATGCCTACTAGTGGACATCTTGATTTGACCAAAGATGGTAAACCAGTTAACCAAAAGGTTTATCGCTCTATGATTGGTTCACTGTTATGCCTATGTGCTTCACGTCCCGATATTATGCTAAGTGTGTGCATGTGTGCAAGATATCAAGTTGCTCCTAAAGAATGTCATCTTAAGGTCGTAAAAAGGATAGTGAGATACTTAATTCATACACCAAATTTTGGCATTTGGTATCCTAAGAGGGCCTCTTTCGATCTTGTTGGCTACTCCGACTCGGACTATGCCGGAGACAAGGTTGATAGGAAGTCCACTTCGGGTACTTGTCAATTTCTTGGTAGATCTCTTGTGTCTTGGTCCTCGAAGAAACAAAACTCGGTATCCTTATCTACCGCCGAAGCGGAGTACATTGCCGCTGGTTCATGTTGTGCTCAATTACTTTAGATGACCCAAACTCTTAAAGATTATGGATATATGTGAAACATGTTCCATTGCTTTGTGACAATGAAAGTGCTATCAAAATTGGTCATAATCCCGTACAACATTCTCGAACTAAGCATATTGAAGTTCGTCATCATTTCATTCGAGATCATGTTGCTAAGGGTGACATTAATATTAAGCATGTTCGCACCGAAAAGCAATTAGCAGATATATTCACTAAACCCCTTGATGAGAAAGTGTTTTGCAGGTTGAGAGGAGAATTGAACATCATTGATGCTTCAAACTTGGAGTAGAAACTCCATTGGATACATGCAAGACATGAGCTTATGACTAATCCATGATATCTCTCTTATGATGGAAATATTATATCCTGGATATATTTGCATCTTGCATGTTATCTAACCCATGTAGGTACTTGGTTGATACAATTACCATGAGATTGTAATCTACTCACATCTTGAGCAATCTCTACACCACCAAGTCTCTACACTATGGTGGTTGAAGACAAGGAAGCACGGAATCATTCAAACATATCCTTTGACAAACTCCTTGATTGAGCCTCATGATTAACTTTTTTTTGGATACACAAGTGCTACTCCTTGCAAGAACTAACCCATGTAGGTAGATGGACTCAAATTCCAAGTGGTGCACCCAACTCTTGATGAGCTACATCAACCTTGAGCAACCCACACAAGTTCAACTACCTGGTCAACACCACCAACCAAGGTATGTCATTCCATCTTAGAGAAGCTTTACTCTGAGTCATGAGCTAAAGCAACTCAACAAGATGTGAATACATCAAGATGCTTAAAAGAAAAATGGTAACCCCATTTTGAGCTTAAACGATGAGTATGACCTATGATCAAGTGATCTCACTTGACTCCTAAGTCAATATACTCTAACATAGGTGACTTTGTCGCCGACCATCTCTAGATGAAGTTCTCTAGTGTTCTTTTCTATGTTTTCGCATTTGTCTCATGCATATTTGTTTCCCCTTTCAAAAAAAACTTCATCTAGAGTTCTTTCTTTTCTTTTCTGTTGCTGTGCATTTCCTGCATCCAATTCATTTCATATCATTCAGTAAATTCCTTGCAAATCTTTGTGAGATCTTACTAGTCTAGTGAGCTGAGGTGACAAGTGTTTTCTATGCGATGAACTCGGTTTCGCCGATTTGTTGTTTTCGGTCCAACCGAATCCTTTCGGTACAACCGAAGCATACCACTCGGTGCCACCGATTTCACAACAGGAAAAACAGTTTGCCACTTATTCTGTGTTTCTTCTGATCCAGCTCCATTCAATGAATCTTGTCCTCTACAAGCATCACAATTTTATCCAGTGCTTTGTGTTGTGACTCAAGGACCAAACCCATTCACAACAAATTCCAGAAAATCCTTCTTGGAAATTGATGTCAAAGGGGGAGAGAGAGATCACATCAAAGCTTATCACTTCCAAGAGGGAGAGAGTATTACTTCCACAGGGGGAGAGAATACTCAAGTAGAAAGTATTTCTCAAGGATCCCAGATGCTTGATGTTCAAGAGGAGAGATGCCACATGTCTTTTTGGGGGAAAGACATGTTCATATGTGCTTAGTTGCATTTGCTCTGTTCTTTATATCTTTCAGCCCTGATTTTCTGTTCCCTATCTTCTCCCAGTATCCCATGCTAGATTCAGGGGGAGCAAGACATCTAAGGGAAAGAAATCATTTAAATTCATTGCATATCTTTACTCTTGGGGACATGTCTAATCCATTGTGGTACTCAGTACTCACTCTCTACATGTCATCCCAGTCTTGGTATTCTTGTGGTTTCTTCTGCTTTGCTCGGCTAGTAGATGTACTGTGTTATCTAACCTTGTTTGTGCAGGTTCATTCCACCCTAAGCCAACTCAAGACTACAAGGTAAGTATATGCATCACACTCATGTGTATGAGGAATTCTTGCTAATGTACATACTGTTTGCAAGAAGGACTCATGAGCATGAAGGTATTTTCTTTAATATTCTATGCTCTGATGCATATGGACAAGATACATGTAACACATTGCCTACTCTATCATGGTTTTGCTCTCACATGCTTCTATATTCCATATTCACATGATTGCATACATGTAGGGGGAGCCTATGCTTGTTACATGTCTTTCCGAAGCTTTACTTGCTATTCTTTATATCTTTATCTAAAGCTTTGATGTATGTTGCCATCAATTACCAAAAGGGGGGAGATTGAAAGCACAAGTGCTCCCTAGGTGGTTTTGGTAATTAACGTCAACATATCTCTTGTTGGACTAACACTTTTATCTAGTATGTTTCAGATAAGTTCAACAATGGAGTGACATGGACTAAAGGATGTGCGAACTCTTTCAAGATGCTAAGGACAAAGGATTGGCTCAAGCTTCAAGATCAAGACTCTTCATTTTACATTTTAGTGATCCAAGATCACATTGAGTCTATAGGAAAAGCCAATACTATCAAGGAGGGATGAGGTGTTGCTTAATGAGCCTCTTGCTTCATGTGCTTAGTGATATGCTCCAAAACCCTCAACTACTTTCCCACTTCCACACATATGACCTAAACCTAAAGTCAATCTCGGCCCCACCGATCCTTTCTATCCGGCGCCACCGAGTTCAGTTGTCATAGCCACTGCCACAAACCCTAGGCAAATCGGTTTCACCGATAGGGATCTCGGTCTCACTGAGATGGGATTGTAATCTCTCTGTGTATGTCCATTACCAAAATCGGTCTCATCGAGTTTGTGCAATTGGTACTACCGAGATTACAATGCAAACTCTCCGGTTAACTTATTACCAAAATCGGTCCCACCGAGTTTGAGTAATCGGTCCCATCGATTTTGCCTGACCAACTCTCTGGTTAGCTAATTACCAAAATCGGTCCCACCGAGTTTGTGTAATCGGTCTCACCGAGATTACGTTATGCCCTAACCCTAACCATATCGGTCCTACCGAGTTGCATATCGGTCCCACCGAAAATCCTAACGGTCACTAGGTTTACTAAATCGGTCCGACCGAGTTTTCTGATTCGGTCCCACCGAGTTTGGTAAATTGTGTGTAACGGTTAGATTTTGTGTGGAGGCTATATATACCCCTCCACCTCCTCTTCATTCGTGGAGAGAGCCATCGAACAAATCTACACTTCCAACTTACCGCCTCGAGAGAGAACCACCTACTCATGTGTTGAGGCCAAGATATTCCATTCCTACCATATGAATCTTGATCTCTAGCCTTTCCCAAGTTGCTTTCCACTCAAATCTTCTTTCCACCAAATCCAAATCCTATGAGAGAGAGTTGAGTGTTGGGGAGACTATCATTTGAAGCACAAGAGCAAGGAGTTCATCATCAACACACCATTTGTTACTTCTTGGAGAGTGGTGTCTCCTAGATTGGCTAGGTGTCACTTGGGAGCCTCCGACAAGATTGTGGAGTTGAACCAAGGAGTTTGTAAGGGCAAGGAGATCGCTTACTTCGTGAAGATCTACCGCTAGTGAGGCAAGTCCTTCGTGGGCGATGACCATGGTGGGATAGACAAGGTTGCTTCTTCGTGGACCCTTCGTGGGTGGAGCCCTCCGTGGTCTCGCGCAACCGTTACCCTTCTTGGGTTGAAGTCTCCATCAGCGTGGATGTACGATAGCACCACCTATCGAAACCACGACAAAAACATCCGTGTCTCCAATTGCATTTGAATTCTCCAAAACCCTTCCCTTTACATTCTTGCAAGTTGCATGCTTTACTTTCCACTGCTCATATACTCTTTGCATGCTTGCTTGTTATGTATTGTGAATGTTAAACTTGTGCCTAAACTCCACTTAAACCTAAAAAGTTAAAAACTGCAACTTTGGTACTTAGTGTCTAATCAAACCCCCCCCTCTAGAAACCTCTTCTCAAGATCCTACAATGGTTATGAATGCGGAGGCATGTTTCGCCTTTATCTTGCAGATCTGTGTAATAAAGTCGTGAGCAATATTCATTTGAGTGTTAATGAATCTGAAGTCTGGCATTCACGTCTTTGTCACATTAGTTTCGGCGTTATGACGCGGCTAGCAAAATCGAATTTAATCCCGAGTTTCACTTTAGCCAAAGGTTCTAAGTGCCATTCATGTGTGCAATCTAAGCAACCTCGCAAGCCTCACAAGGCAGCAGAGGAGAGACACTTGGCGCCACTGGAACTCATACATTATGATCTTTGTGAGATGAATGGTGTGTTGACTAAAGGTGGAAAGAAATATTTCATAACTTTGATAGATGATTCCACTAGATATTGCTATGTGTATCTGTTAAATACTAAAGATGAGGCTCTACACTACTTTAAAATCTATAAGGCAGAAGTTGAGAATCAACTCGAAAAGAAAATTAAACGAGTCCGGTCAGATCATGGTGGAGAGTACTTCTTGAAAGAGTTTGATGCCTTTTGTGCGGAACACGACATTATTCACGAGAGGACACCTCCCTACCGACCCCAGTCAAACGGGGTTGCCGAGCGGAAAAACCGTACTCTAACTGATTTGGTTAACGCCATGTTAGATACGTCGGGTTTATCCAAGGCATGCTGGGAGGAGGCTATAATGACATCATGTCATGTCCTGAATAAAGTTCCGTCAAAGGATAACGAGATCACTCCTTACGAGAAGTGGACCAAGAGAAGGACAACACTCTCATACTTACTTACTTGGGGCTGCTTGGCGAGAGTTAATGTGTCGATCCCCAAAAAGCGTAAGCTTGGACCAAAGACTATGGACTGTGTTAATTTGGGCTATGCTATGAATAGTGTTGGCTATAGATTTCTAGTAGTGAAATCTGAGGTACCTGACATGAAGGTCGGTACAATTATGGAGTCTAAAGATGCTACATTCTTTGAGGACATTTTCCCCATGAGAGATGTTTAAAGCACTTCTAGACAGGAATCTGAGGAGACTCCTGAACCTGCCATTCCGATGGAATATTATAATCAAACACATGATGAAAATCCTGAGGAGGATAATGAGGAAACCCTTGGTAGGGGCAAGAGACAAAGGACTGTAAAGACCTTTGGTGATGATTTCTTCATATACCTCGTGGAGGATAATCCCACTTCTATTTGAGGCGTATGCATCTCCGTGTGACTCTTTGGAAGGATGCGGTCCGTGGCGAGAAGGATTCCATCATGGCTAACGGGACTTGGGAGCTTCTTGAGCGTCCTTATGGTTGCAAACCATTGGGATGCAAGTGGGTGTTCAAGAAGAAGCTTAGGCCCGACGATGACGATAGAAAAGTACAAGGCTAGGCTTGTGGCCAAGGGCTACGCCCGAAAGAAGAAGAAGATTTCTTGACACTTATTCACCAATGGCGGGCTGGCCACCATTCGGTATTACTCTCGTTGGCGGCCTCACATGGTCTTCTCATTCATCGATGGATGTTAAGGCGGCTTTCTGAACGGAGAGCTAAAGGAGGAAATCTATATGCAACAAATGATGGCTTTGTGATGGATGGTCGAAGAAGGAAAGGTGTGTAACTTGGTGAAATCTTTGTATGGCCTGAGACAAGCACCTAAGCAATGGCATGACAAGTTTAATGAAACGTTCATATCTGTTGGCTTTGTTGTTAATGAGGCTGACAAATGTGTATACTATCGCTATGGTGGGGGCGAAGGAGTTATACTGTGTCTGTATGTTGATGACATACTGATATTTGGGACTAATCTCAAGTTGATCGAGGAGGTTAAGTCTTTCCTATCTCAGAACTTTGAGATGAAGGACCTTGGAGTGGCTGATGTTATCTTGAACATCAAGCTATTGAGAGATGATGAGGGTGGGATTACACTTCTGCTATCCCATTATGTTGAGAAGGTGTTGAGTCGCTTTGGATATTCGGACTGCAAACCATCTCAAACACCATATGATTCTAGTGTGCTGATTCAAAAGTCTAAAGGCACAGCTATAGATCAATTGAGATACTCTCTGATTGTTGGTTCACTCCAGTATCTAGCGAGCGCAAGGAGGCCTGACATCGCATTTGCTATTAGCAAACTGAGCCGATTTGTTTCCAAACCGGGTGATGTACATTGGCGTGCTCTTGAGAGAGTTATGCGCTATCTGAAAGGTACTATGAACTCTGGACTTCACTATACCGGATACCCATCGGTACTTGAAGGGTATAGTGATGCGAATTGGATCTCTGATGCTGATGAGACGAAGGCCACAACTGGGTATATGTTTACTCTTGGAGGTGGTGCTGTTTCCTGGAAGTCTTGCAAGCAAACGATCTTAACAAGATCGACAATGGAAGCAGAATTAACAGCATTAGACACATCGGATGGCGAAGCAGAATGGCTTCGAGATCTGTTGATGGACTTGCCAGTGGTTGACAAGCCGGTTCCGGCCATCCTTATGAACTGCGACAATCAAACAGTTATTGTCAAGGTGAAGAGTTCAAAGGACAACATGAAGTCCAACAAACACATAAGAATGAGATTGAAAGTTGTCAGAAAATTGAGGAACTCCGGAGTGATAGCGTTGGATTATATTCAAGCGGCTAAGAATCGCGATCCCTTTACTAAAGGGCTATCACGTGTTGTGATAGATAGCGCATCAAGGGAGATGGGTATGAGACCCACATGAGTTGACATGGTAGTAACCCAACCTATGTGATCGGAGATCCCGTGAAGTAGGACCTGGGAAAACAAGCCAGCGGTGAACTGAGGAGAGTAACTTTACTAACCCACTCCGTTGGAGATGCAATACTCTCGGAAACTGTATGGAAGGAGGACTACTGTCTTAATGTGTTCCAAGGCTTATATGTATAAGCAAGATGCTATCCTACAGAGCGATCTATTGAGGAACACACCTATATGAGCCCGACTGCTGGTCATAGTCTATGAGATTGGGGTGATCTCTAGCAAGCTCATGAACAGGCCAGGAGTGTGACTAATATGCTCCACCCGAGGGTCGGCCTTCGGCAGCCTCGTATCAGTGAGACTTGTGGTGAAACTTCTTGGCGTAAACTGCCAATTCAAGGCATAGTCCATTGTTCAGTTGTGAAGGAGTGTAACTACTTTGTCTAGGTGGAGCTCAACCTTAATCGGTCTCCACTGAGATGCTGGTATATCAAAACAGCGTTTGGAACAAAGGACAAAGTGGGCCCTTGAGATCTGGTGGGGGATTGTTGAAATATAAGATGGGCCTAGAGCCCATATGACAATTTCAGATTTAATCTCTAAGGGCCCATGTAGGTGGCATGCCAAGGTGGTGGGAAGTTTAGTCCCACCCCGGAGGTGGAAGGAGAGTTGGAGTGGTTTATAAGGGATTCTCTCCCTCATGCTATTGGAGCTTGAGAAGAGATGAGGCCCTCGCGCACTCCTCCTCCTCCGCTCGCCTCATCACGATGCACCGCGCCGCGGGTTGCGGGATTGAGCTGAGCCGAGCTCACTCCTATGCGCTTCTTTTTGACGGTCAGGAAAGAAGAGTCTTTGACAGGTAGGGCCATGATCTGAGACGTCGGATCATGGGCTACCGACTTGGACGTGGGTTCAGCCCACGCGCGGCCGCACATATATATGTGGGGCGCTGCCAACCCTAGCCGCCGCGAAACAGAACACATCTTCATCTCCGCCTCCATGCCCACGTTGTTCCTCTGCTGCTGCTGCCGCCGGCGACTCCGTCCCGTTCACCGCGTACACGGTTGACGGGAGAGCAGGCCTCCGAAACCCCGCCTCTCCGGATCCTGTACGGGAGAGGGGTGATTAGGTTTTTGGGTAGCGTCTACGCGACTGCTCGCTTATGTTCATCTGTGTCCGCATCACCTTCGTCATCACCATGTCGACCGACGCCGACCGTGCCGCCGCTGAGAAGGCCGAGGCCGACAAGAAGGCCGCTGAGGATGCCGCGGCTGCTGCCACCGCCACCGCCGCCACGTGACCGATTGGAGGGTATACATCGCTTGTCCCTCTCGTGTTTCTTTCTGTTGTAGCAGTACTAGCAATATGCGTAGATGTTTCTACTATGTGCGTAGTACATGCTTTGTTAGATCGTAATCAGTGTGTTATCAATGCGGTCCATGTCATGCTCATGATTTTTTCATGGATTAATTTAATCAAAAAACTGCCTATTTACACAACAAACGTTTCCCTGTGCCCAGGCCTTGCGATTTGTCTTCTCCTCCTCACGGGACACGATCTGGATGGGAGGGGCGAGGAACTCCGCATGGTCTTCCTCCTCGGGGAAGTTGAGCTTGGCCCAACTCCAGTCGTACAGGAGCGTTGTCGTGTTGTATGCACGCATTGCGAGCTCCGGGTCTCCTAGGTGTTTAGCCACTTCCGTTCTCCATCGCAGGTGATCTCCACGGTGAAGTGGCCCGATGGTTGGTGCCAAACGCCGTAGTATGGCATAGCACTTGTGGCAAGCGGCTGGCGCGGGACATCTTCCATGGGGGTCATTTGACCCGGTGAGAACCTAGTCAAGGCGGAGGAATCAGGCAACGGTGGCGGCAATGAATGAAATGAGGCGCCCCCTAGGCGGAGTACCGATAGGGGGGGGGGGTTACAGACCAGACGCCGATGAGCGATGGTGGCGGATGGATTTGGGTGGCGATGGTGGCAGATATTGCTGGGCCGACGGCGGGAATGCGGTGCCAAGGGATGGAGGAATCGGGGCGAATCTTGGTGTCAGGGTGGCTCATGGCGGGCGGAGGGCTGGTGATGGTGGAATGGGACGACCAGAATCGGTTGTGACGACGGTCGGCGACCACGAGACTAAGGGGTGGGGAAACTTCTGCGGGGCGCTTGGGGCTTCGCGTAGTGGTTTTGGTTTTTGCGGCAGTTACACAAGTGATGCAGATATACAACAAACGGGAGCTAAAATTTGGGACTGCCATAAAATATTTCAACACCAAATGCAGATAGGGCATCTGTTGAAGCTCTGTTTTTTGGTCGAAATGCCCTAAACGACAGTTTTTTGGGCACAACCGGAGTTTTGCATCATCTATTGGATATGCTCTTACATCACAGTAAAAGCATATAGGGACTCATGAGACATGGGAATATTCCAAAGAGTATAAATTCAACAAAAATAAGTAATAGAGAATGAGTGCAAATTTTATGATAGGGGATATTCACAAGGTTTCTAATTCTATACAAAGCGAAATAACCTTTAGAAACATTACTAAAATTGAAATCCCAAAAAATGTGTTGAAATACATTTTAACCAAACACCGTACAAACAGAAGAGAGAGAGAGAGAGAGAGAGAGAGAGAGAGAGAGAGAGAGAGAGAGAGAGAGAGAGAGAGACCAAACCACCATACAAGGCGACCCCACCTAGGATGCATTCACCCTCAATGGTGCTCTACTAAAGCCCAACAGTCAATGAAAGCCAACCATGGAGAACGTATCCAGTGCACAGAAGGAATCTGCACACACAATGCACCCTATTACTTTGGACCATTGGAGAAACTCCGAGGTATGTGGTTTGGCTAGAAGATCGATCGTTGGCAAATTTGAAAAATTATCCTTGGGTTTTCTAAAATTCAATCCGCACTCCACCATCTTACTCTCTCATCAACAAACATTATGTGTGTTTAATATTTTGGTCTAGACTCAAAAAGGGTCACATATTTTTAACCGAGTGTCTCATTCCAAATCCGCTTTGGTTATGATCTTTGTTTTGACGAGTTCCTTGGAAAAAACCAATATTTAATACTTTTCTTAATTTGAATTGGAACTTAGAAATGTTGCGGTCAAGTTTAAAAAATTAGAAATATATCCAACATTAGTCGTGTTTCAAACATCTCATGAAAATGAAGATGATGGTCAAACCAGATCTAATTCCTACATTTGAAGAAAGAAAGTTAAAATACACATTTAATGATGGGAGAGGAAAATAGTGGAGTGTGGGTTGATTATGATAATGCATGAGTGTTTTTTTCTAGTGTGTCAAGTGCCAATAATCCACTTACCAGGCAAACAATATATGTCGGATATCCATCCAATGGTCCAAAATAGACAGGTCACCCGGCGCACAGATTCTCTTGGTGCACTGGTACTTTCTCGCCATCCATGGTCTTCCCATCTGCCTCTGATTCGGCCTTATGATCACTTATGTAAAATCAAGCATCGTAGCAATTTTCACCCATGAGAGATGATAGTAGCAAAAGAAGCCCTTAGAGGACCTAATATAATCATGCTAAAAAAAGAGGACTTAATATAATTTAGACCCTTTCATTTTTACATGGCACATATCTTTTATTTCCTTTTAAAACAGTCTTAATTAAGGACATATTTGGTTGATATCCACATTTTACCAAACACCGCAAAAGATGTGGTTATTATTTGGTTCACTTTGAAGATGTATTGACATCACTCTTTCTTAGCACACTGCATTTTTTGTGATGTAATATTTATTAATAACTTAGTGTGACAGTGTATATCGACGCGACAAGTGTGTGGCTTGCTAAAATTGTATGTAAAATGTTCTAAACCTTTTCCATTAAACAAACCTGCCCCTCAATTGTTCATGTTTTTAATGATTTTTTCAAAACCAATAGTAGCATCATGCTATTTATTAGTACCATAGAAGGGTCAATTTTAGCAACCTTGGAAGCACAAAATAAACATAAATAGTGGTGTTAGAAAGGAAAGACAAAAAGGCGATGGAAGTTTAAGGTACATTAACTAGCAGATACATATACCTTATGTTCAAAGTTGTCTTCTATGGAAGATTAAAGATTTAAAAGAAATTGGACCCCCTAAATTGCATATATGCTTGGATTAAATGGATTAATTAATTAGCCTAGGTTTGGAGCTCATTTGGAATTTTTCATTATGTGCATGCATGCATTTTGGGTTCCTAAATCCTAAGCATATTTTGTGGTTGCTCCCTCCCTTCATTGTTTTCCGGATGAAAATCGATCTTTGGATCAGGCGGTTGCGGCTCTGCGATGTCGTGTCCTTCCTGAAGGCACCATCTTGGAGCGCACGGTCTCATCGATTCTTAACTTCACCTCTTCGCGGTTTCTTCATCGGAAGGGCGCCGACGGCTCCGTACCGATGCTTTACTATCTTATCTTGTAGTCTACGTAGAGCCTTTTGGTGTGTTGTTGTAGTAGCCCTTTGGCACCTATGTATATCGCCCTGGGTGAGTGTGGGTCTCGTGTGTGTGTGGTTTGTATTGGTTCCGTTCGGCAGCGATTGTTGCTTTATATATAAAGCGAGGCAAAAGCCTTTTCCGGCAATGTAAGATTCCTACTAACTACCTATTGTGTATCGTGTGCTCTTGGGTCTGCAAGAAATCTAGACCGATTATAAACAGGTAAGAGCAACTCTAGCCGATCCTCTAAAATTTAGAGGAGTAAACGGCCGAGTATCCTTTAGAGACTTTTGCTCCTCTAAAAATGGTAGTTTCGAACCGATCCCCTAAACTTATAGAGTAAAAATTTGTTATTACCCAAAATTTCCAATTCTAGTTTACATAGTACATTTCAACTACATATTTTCACAAATATAAAATCCAAACATAATAATTAAGGTTCACACAATTCACGAATATTACAAATTCATAGTTTACAAACCAAATTGTTTCAAATTCAAACACACCAAAGAGTTCAAATAAAGTAAATAGCATGATAAAAGCACAACTACGAAGTGCCATGGAGATGACAATGATGCTCAACAAAATCATCTTGGAGTTGGGTATGAACTTCTCGGTTCTCGATCATGCAATGCGCTTTGAGAAATCTTTGTATCCTATTTGCATTGTAATCTGGCTCAACATGATTCCACTGGTAATGTACCGATAGTTCTTAGACATGCCTCTCTCATTTTCAATGATCATGTTATGAAAGAGGATGCAACATGTCATGATTTTCCATGAAACCTTATGGTTCCAATACTCGGCAGGGCCACAAGCAATGGCAAAGCGCTTCTGAAGTACGCCAAAAGCTTTCTCCATATCCTTCCTAGTAAAATTTTGATGTGTTGCAAAGTGAGATCTTTTGTTACCTTTTCAATGCAGTGTTGTTTTAAAAAATGTGGCCCATGGAGGATAGATGTCGTCGGCAAGGTAGTAACCCATCGTGTACTTATGCCCATTGACCTTATAGTTGCAAGGAGGAGCCTCTCCGACAACAAGCCTTGCAAACAGTGGTGATCTTGACAGCACATTTGGGTCATTGTGAGAGCCAGGCAATCCAAAGAATAAATGTCAAATCCATAGATCCTCTGATGAAACAGTCTCAAGAATGATTGTTGGATTGTTGAAGTGGCTTTGTACTGACCTTTCCACCTTGCAGGACTCTTCTATGTCTAGTGCATATAGTCAATTGATCGTAGCATCCTAGGCCATCATCTTTCTTCACTCGATGCCAACAGCCTCTCGGTATCTTCCACATTGGGTGCCCTCAAGTACTGCGGCCTAAGGATATCAATCATGACTCTTGTGTATCTTTGAGCGATCTCCAAGATTGTATCTCCTCCAATGCGGACATAGTCATCAATGGGATCGGGTGAATACCCATAGACCATAACTTGAACAACTACGATACACTTCATCAAAGGGCTCACACTTATCTCTCTGCAGGCATTCCTCCTAAGCTTGAACCACTCGTCATGCTTCTCCAAGACTTTTGCAATGGTGAGAAAGAAACTTGTGTGCATCCGAGATCGGCGGCAAAAATACTTCTCCAGATAGGTTAGGATTAGGGTCCAAATAATCTCTCAGTCTTGGTATGGCCGTCCGCTCTATCACGGTTGAGGTGTATGCCTCCTGGGCCGCCAAATATCATCATTGAAGATCATGCCAATGACCATTTCAAAGTCATTGTCATATTTTTCCTCCTCCGATGGTGAAGTGTCCTCGAAGATCTTCTCTCTTAGCCTCATCATCTTCAATTTAATGACTAGGTTCAATTCTATTGAGAAAAGAAAAACGAGAAAAAAAATCTCACATAGGCAAACCTTCGAGCACTTGCAAGGCGGTGGAGGTGTATCGGCTGCTGGCGACATTGAGCCGATACTAGCGGTCAACGTGGCGTGATATGGCCGGCAGAGCATAGTGAGGTTCCGGTGAGGGCAAAGGAGGGTGGCGGGGTGCCAGTGAGGTGCTGGTTGATACGTCTCCATCATATATATAATTTTTTATTGTTCCATGCCAATATTATACAACTTCCACATACTTTTGGCAATAATTTGTATGATTTGTTGGGCCAACATATTGATCCAGTGCCCAGTGCTAGTTCCTGTTTGTTGCTTGTTTTTTGTTTCGCGGAATATCCATATCAAACGAAGTCCAAACGTGATAAAAATTTACGGAGAATTATTTTGGAATATATGTGATTTTTGGGAGGTGGAATCAACGCAAAATGGAGGCCCACGACCTCCACTACCCACGAGGGCGCGGCCTCCCCCCTGGCGATCGGTGGTGCCTAGTGGGCACACCGTAAGTTGGTTGGGGCTCTTCTTCGGGCGTAAGGAAGCTTATATCCAGAAAAAAACATGTTAAAATTTCAACACAATAGGAGTTATGGATCTCTGGATATTTAATTAAAAACGGTGAAGGACCCGAAAACAGAAGAGAATAGAGAGAGAGAGAGAGAGAGAGAGAGAGAGAGAGAGAGAGATCCAATCTAGGAGGGGCTCTCGCCCCTTCGCCGCCATGGATGCCATGGAACAGAGGGGGAACTCTCCTCCTAGGGGGGAGGCCAAGGAAGAATAAGAAGGAGGGGGGCTGTCTCCCCCTCTCTCCCGGTGGCGCCGGAGCGCCGCCGGGGCAATCATCATGATGGTGATCTACACCAACAACTTCGCCGCTGTCACCACCAACTCTCTCCTTCTCTGTATGCAGCGGTGTAACCTCTCTATTCCCACTGTAATTCTCTACTTAAATATGGTGCTTAATGCTTCATATTCTTATCCAATGATGTGTTGCCATCTTATGATCTTTGAGTAGATCTGTTTTGTCCAATGGGTTGATTGATTGTCGTGATTGGTTTGAGTTGTATATTTTATTTTGATGTTGTCCTATGGTGCCCACCGTGTCACGCAAGTGTAAGGGATCCCCGTTGTAGGGTGTTGCAATATGTTCATGATTCGCGGTGGGTGGCTAGAGTGATAGAAGCTTACGCCCGAGTAAGGGATTGTTGCGTATGGGATAAAAAGGACTTGATACTTAATGCTATGGTTGACTTTTACCTTAACGATCTTTGGTAGTTGTGGATGCTTGCTAGAGTTCCAATCATAAGTGCATATGATCCAATTACAAAAATTATGTTAGCTCACACCCCTTCCTCATATAAAATTGCAATAATAATTGTCGGTCTAGTTATCGATTGCCTAGGGACAAATCTTCCTCTTGTGTTACAAAAAGCTTTCTACTACACTACTAATTTATTATCTTGCAATTTATTCATAGTTTTATTCTCGCAAAGTACTTCTAGTTTCATACTTGTTCTAGGTAAATCGAACGTTAAAGTGTGTGTAGAGTTGTATTGGTGGTCTATAGAACTTGAGGGAATATAAATCCTACCTTTAGCTCCTTGTTGGGTTCGACACTCTTATGTATCGAAAAAGCTACAATTGATCCCCCTATATTTGTGGGTTATCACTGGTGAGGGTGAAGGGATTGATGTGGCAGTAGCGGCGCCTGAGCTCGATTCACGCGAAGGCAACGACTGGAGACCGACTGGAATAGAAGGGCGACAAGGGCGAAGGGAGGCGGTTGGTAGTTGCCGGCGGCAGCACAGCCGCCGACGTAATGCGGGTTGGGGTTGGAGCAGGCATGGAAAAGAGGCCACAACTTTTACTCGACCGGGCAGAGGTTGAGTATATTGAGGAGTATAATTTATTCTCACCTTAGTCCAACTGTAGACGATCCCCTAATACCGGTTAGAAGAGTAAAAATCCAGTTTTACTCCATTAACCAGGACCTAGCCGATCTTCTGAAACCCTTAGAGGAGTAAATTTTTTAATCCACCGCTTATCCGGCGAGTATATTTACTCCATCGCTCGGTGTCGGAGTAAAAATCCTCACGCCTCTCCTCCTCCCAAATCCCCGCCGTCAGCGAGTCCCCCATTGATCCTGTACCCCCATCATTGCCGCCATGACCAGATCCCGTGGCTGCTGGTCCCTGGCGCTCATCCATAGCTTGGATCGGCTTGCCATGAGCACAACGCGGGCGCGTCTTCATGTTGCTGTCGCGGCGACGCTGCGGCCCCATCTGACCGGCTCGACGGCTTCTCCGATCTCCCTGTGCCGCCACCGCTGTAGAGAAAGTACCTCGGTGTCCTGCAGCGGGCACCAATCGGGAAATCCACAAAAACATTGGATTGGGTCGTTCCACACCGCCGAGCTCACTGCAAAAGAGTATGGTCGTTGGCAGGCCCAGCTACACGATGCCAATGCCCGCCTCAACTTTGCATAGACCGAGGTTTCATTGCACCCTCCGCCACCAGGGGAGGGGGGAGGGGGTGAATGCGGCGGTGGCTCGGGAGGACCGGGAGGCTCGGGAGTGGCTCGCGGCGGAGGCTGCCACGAGGAGTACATGGCGAACATCCACCGCCAGTACCCTGAGTTGGTGGAGGGGAGTGCAAGATTTTCGGGGGAAGGGGGGGAGGTCATCGTCCTCTCGAGGGACGAGGAGGCCGGTGGCAGTGGAGGCGGCAGCAACGCCGACTTCGACGTTGAGGAATGGCGAAGGATGTTCCCCGACTCGGGCGACGACGGCACAGGGCCAGACCCCAAGGGCGGTGGTATTTCCAGGGTGGAGTGGCTCGCCTTGCAAAGTCCAATTACTAAGGTTTTATTTTGTGTTTAAATTAGATTATATTTTGGTGGTTTTTAGTGTAAATTATGTGTCAAATTTCGTTTTAAACTAGACTATGTGTGGTGGTGGTTTGTTTAAAATAGAATCTTTGTTTGAATTTACTTTTTACTCCGTTAAATTTAGATGATCAGATAGAACTGACAAAATTTTATTGTAGTAAATATACTTTATTAAGTTTACTTCAGCGGTTTACTCCTCTATTTTTAGGCGGGCGGCTAGAGTTGGCCTTAGAGGATAGGTTATACTCCACAAAACAGACCACTAGCTCTCCGTTCAGTCTGAACCATTAACCAGGACAACGCAGGCGTGGCTGCATGATGTCTACTACACAACCTTCTTCTTGTAGACGTTGTTGGGCCTCCAAGTGCAGAGGTTTGTAGGACAGTAGCAAATTTCCCTCAAGTGGATGACCTAAGGTTTATCAATCCGTAGGAGGCGTAGGATGAAGATGGTCTCTCTCAACCAACCCTGCAACCAAATAACAAAGAGTCTCTTGTGTCCCCAACACACCCAATACAATGGTAAATTGTATAGGTGCACTAGTTCGGCAAAGAGATGGTGATACAAGTGCTATATTGATGGTAGATATAGGTTTTTGTAATCTGAAAAAAAATAAAAATAGCAAGGTAACAAGTGGTAAAAGTGAGCGTAAACGGTATTGAATGCTAGGAAACAAGGCCTAGGGTTCATACTTTCACCAGTGCAAGTTCTCTCAACAATAATAACAAAATTGGATCATATAACTATCCCTCAACATGCAACAAAGAGTCACTCAAAAGTCACTAATAGCGGAGAACAAACTAAGAGATTATGGTAGGGTACCAAACCACCTCAAAGTTCTTCTTTCCAATCAATCCGTTGGGCTATTCCTATAAGTGTCACAAACAGCCCTAGAGTTCGTACTAGAATAACACCTTAAGACACAAATCAACCAAAACCCTAATGTCACCTAGATACTCCAATGTCACCTCAAGTATCCGTGGGTATGATTATACGATATGCATCACACAATCTCAGATTCATCTATTCAACCAACACATAGAACCTCAAAGAGTGCCCCAAAGTTTCTCTTGGAGAATGAAGACGAAAACGCAGTGCCGACCCTATGCATAGGTTCATGGGCGGAACCCGCAAGTTGATCACCAAAACATACATCAAGTGAATCACGTGATATCCCATTGTCACCACTGATACGCACGGCAAGACATACATCAAGTGTTCTCAAATCATTAAAGACTCAATCCGATAAGATTACTTCAAAGGGAAAACTCAATCCATTACAAGAGAGTAGAGGGGGAGAAGCAACATAAGATCCAACTATAATAGCAAAGCTCGCGATACATCAAGATCGTGCCAAATCAAGAACACGAGGGAGAGAGAGATCAAACACATAGCTACTGGTACATACCCTCAGCCCCGAGGGTGAACTACTCCCTCCTCGTCATGGGGAGCGTCGGGATGATGAAGATGGCCACCAGTGAGGGTTCCCCCTCTGGCAGGGTGCCGGAACAGGGCCCCGATTGGTTTTTGGTGGCTACAGAGGCTTGCGGCGGCGGAACTCCAGATCTATTCTCTGTTCTGGAAGTTTTAGGGTACGTAGGTATATATGGGTGCAGAAGCACGTCGGTGGAGCTTGGGGCCCCACGAGGCGGGGCGCCCTAGGGGCGCCCCACCCTCGTGGCCACCTCCTTCTTTCCCGACATGCACTCCAAGCTTTTCGGTAGCTTTCCTTCCAAAAATAACTTCTCCAGTTGATTTCATTCCGTTTCGACTCGTTTGATATTCCTTTTCTTGAAACACCAAATAGGCAAAAAACAGCAATTCTGAGCTGGGCCTCCGGCTAAAAGGTTAGTCCCAAAAATAATATAAAAGTGGATAATAAAGCCCAATATTGCCCAAAACAGTAGATAATATAGCATGGAGCAATCAAAAATTATAGATACGTTGGAGACGTATCAAGCATCCCCAAGCTTAATTCCTGCTCGTCCTCGAGTAGGTAAATGATAAAAAAGATAATTTTTGATGTTGAATGCTAGTTGACATAATTTCAATGTAACTCTTCTTAATTGTGGCATGAATATTCAGATCCGAAAGATTCAAGACAAAAGTTCATACTGACATAAAAATAATAATACTTCAAGCATACTAACTAAGCAATTATGTCCTCTCAAAATACATGGCCAAAGAAAGTTCATCCCTACAAAATCATATAGTTTAGTCATGCTCCATTTTCGTCACACAAGAATGCTCTCATCATGCACAACCCCGATGACAAGCCAAGCAATTGTTTCATACTTTAGTAATCTCAAACTTATAAACCTTCACGCAATACATGAGCGCGAGCCATGGATATAGCACTATGGGTGGAATAGAATATGATGATGGGGGTTATGTGGAGAAGACAAAAAAGGAGAAAGTTTCACATCAACGAGGCTAATCAATGGGCTATGGAGATTCCCATCGATTGATGTTAATGCGAGGAGTAGGGATTGCCATGCAACGGATACACTAGAGCTATAAATGTATGAAAGCTCAACAAAAGAAACTAAGTGGGTGTGCATCCAACTTCCTTGCTCACGAAGACCTAGGGCATTTGAGGAAGCCCATCGTTGGAATATACAAGCCAAGTTCTATAATGAAAAATTCCCACTAGTATATGAAAGTGACCAAACAAGAGACTCTCTATTATGAAGATTACGGTGCTACTTTGAAGCACAAGTGTGGAAAAGGATAGTAGCATTGTCCCTTCTCTCTTTTTCTCTCATTTTTTTGGGCCTTCTCTTTTTTTATGGCCTTCCCTTTTTTGGGGCCTTCTCTTTTTTTGGCCTTTCTATTTTTTATTTGTTATTTTTTATATATTCCTCACTTGGGACAATGCTCTAGAAAATGATGATCATCACACTTCTATTTATTTACAACTCGATAGTAGAACAAAGTATGACTCTATATGAATGCCTCCGGCGGTGTACCAGGATATGCAATGAATCAAGAGTGACATGGATGAAAGAATTATGAATGGTGGCTTTGCCACAAATACTATGTCAACTACATGATCATGCTAGAAATATGACAATGATGTAAATGTCATGACGAACGGAATGGTGAAAAGTTGCATGGCAATATATCTCGGAATGGCTATGGAAATGCCATAATAGGTAGGTACGGTGGATGTTTTGAGGAAGATATAAGGAGGTTTATGTGTGAAAGAGCGTATCATATCACGGGGTTTGGATGCACCGGCGAAGTTTGCACCAACTCTCAATGTGATAAAGGGCAATGCACAGTACCGAAGAGGCTAGCAATGATGGAAGGGTGAGAGTGCGTATAATCCATGGACTCAACATTAGTCATAAAGAACTGACATACTTATTGCAAAAATCTACAAGCCATCAAAAACCAAAGCACTACGCGCATGCTCCTAGAGGGATAGATTGGTAGGAAAAGACCATCGCTCGTCCCCGACTGCCAATCATAAGGAAGACAATCAAAGAACACCTCATGTTTCAAATTTGTTACGTAACGTTTACCATATGTGCATGCCACGGGACTTGCAAACTTCAACACAAGCATTTCTCAAATTCACAACTACTCAACTAGCATGACTTTGATATTATCACCTCCATATCTCAAAACAATCATCAAGCATCAAACTTTTCTTAGTATTCAACACACTGAAAAGAAAGTTTTACAAATCTTGAATACCAAGCATATTAAGATTTTTAAGAAAATTACCATGCTATTTAAGACTCTCAAAATAATATAAGTGAAGCATGAGAGTTCATCTATTTCTTCAAAATAAAACTACCACCATTGTGCTCTAAAATATATAAGTGAAGCACTAGAGCAAACGACAAACTACTCCGAAAGATATGAGTGAAGATCAATGAGTAGTCGGATAATTATGCAACTATGTGAAGACTCTCTAACATTTAAGAATTTCAGATCTTGGTACCTTATTCAAACAGCAAGCAAAGCTAAAGAAAATAAAACGATGCTCCAAGCAAAACACATATCATGTGGTGAATAAAAATATAGCTCCAAGTAAAGTTACCGATGAATGAAGACGAAAGAGGGGATGCCTTCCGGGGCATCCCCAAGCTTAGGCTCTTGGTTATCCTTGAATATTACCTTGGGGTGCCTTGGGAATCCCCAAGCTTAGGCTCTTGCCACTCCTTATTCCATAGTCCATCGAATCTTTACCCAAAACTTGAAAACTTCACAACACAAAACTTAACAGAAAATCTTGTGAGCTCCGTTAGCGAATGAAAACAAAACACCACTTCATGGTACTGTAATGAACTCATTCTTTATTTATATTGGTGTCAAAACTACTTTATTCCAACTTCTCTATGGTTTATAAACTATTTTACTAGCCATAGAGTCATCAAAATAAGCAAACAACACACGAAAAACAGAATCTGTCAAAAACAGAACAGTCTGTAGTAATCTGTAACTAACGCAAACTTCTGGAACTCCAAAAATTCTAAAATAAATTGTTGGACCTGAGGAATTTGTCTAGTAATCATCTTCAAAAATAATCAACTAAATAGCACTCTCCAGTAAAAAGTTGAAGCTAATCTCGTGAGCGCTAAAGTTTCTTTTTTTACAGCATGATCATAAAGTCTTCACCCAAGTCTTCCCAAAGGTTATACTTGGCACAAACACTAATTAAAACATAAAACCACATCTAAACAGAAGCTATATGGATGATTTATTCCTGAACAGAACCAAAAAGCAAGAAACTAAAATAAAATTGGGTTGCCTCCTAACAAGCGCTATCGTTTAACGCCCCTAGCTAGGCAAGATGATTTCAATGATGCTCACATAAAGATAAGAATTGAAACATAAAGAGAGCATCATGAAGAATATGAATAGCACATTTAAGTCTAACCCACTTCCTATGCATAGGGATTTTGTGAGCAAACAACTTATGGGAACAATAATCAACTAGCATAGGAAGGAAAAACAAACATAACTTCAAGACTTTAAGCACATAGAGAGGAAACTTGATATTATTGCAATTCCTACAAGCATATATTCTGTTGGAAATATGCCCTAGAGTCAATAATAAAAGGATTATTATTATATTTCCTTGTTCGTGATAATTGTCTTTTATTCATGATATAATTGTATTATCCGGAAATCGTAATACACGTGTGAATAGATAGACCACAACATGTCCCTAGTGAGCCTCTAGTTGACTAGCTCGGTGATCAATAGATAGTCATGGTTTCCTGACTATGGACATTGGATGTCATTGATAACGGGATCACATCATTAGGAGAATGATGTGATGGACAAGACCCAATCCTAAGCATAGCACAAGATCGTGTAGTTCGTTTTGCTAGAGCTTTTCCAATGTCAAGTATCTCTTCCTTAGACCATGAGATCGTGTAACTCCCGGATACCGTAGGAGTGCTTTGGGTGTACCAAACGTCACAACGTAAATGGGTGACAATAAAGGTGCACTACAGGTATCTCCGAAAGTGTCATTGGGTTGACACGGATCGAGATCGATTTGTCACTCCGTATTACGGAGAGTTATCACTGGGCCCACTCGGTAGTGCATCATCATAATGAGCTCAAAGTGACCAATTGTCTGGTCAGGGGATCATGCATTACGGTACAAGTAAAGTGACTTGCCGGTAACGAGATTGAACGAGGTATTGGGATACTGACGATCGAATCTCGGGCAAGTAACATACCGTCTAACAAAGGGAATTGTATACGGGGTTGCTTGAATCCTCGACATCGTGGTTCATCCGATGAGATCATCGAGGAGCATGTGGGAGGCAACATGGGTATCCAGATCCCGCTGTTGGTTATTGACCGGAGAGCCATCTCGGTTATGTCTACGTGTCTCCCGAACCCGTAGGGTCTACACACTTAAGGTTCGGTGGCGCTTAGGGTTGTATGAATATGAGTATGCAGCAAACCGAATGTTGTTGAGTCCGGATGAGATCCGGACATCACGAGGAGTTCGGAATGGTCCGGAGGTAAAGAATTATATATAGGAAGTGCTATTTCGCCATCGGGAGAATTTTGGGGTTACTGGGTATTGTCTGGGACCACGGAAGGGTCCCGGGGGTCCACCGGGTGGGGCCACCTATCCCGGAGGGCCCCGTGGGCTGAAGTGGGAGGGAACCAGCCCCTGGTGGGCTGGTGCACCCCCCACTTGGGCCCCCTGCGCCTAGGGTTGGAAACCCTAGGGTGGGGGGGCGCCCCACTTGCCTTGGGGGGCAAGCCTCCCCCCTTGGCCGCCGCCCCATCTAGATGGGTTCTAGAGGGCGGCGCCCCAAGGGGCCTATATAAAGGGGAGGAGGCAGCCGCACCTGAAGCCTTGGCGCCTCCTCCCCGCTACACCTCTTCCTCCTCCCGGTTGCTTGGCGAAGCCTGCCGAGTATCTTCTGCATCCACCACCACGCCGTCGTCTGCTGGATCTTCATCAACCTCTCCTTCCCCTTGCTGGATCAAGGCGGAGGAGACGTCACGCTGACCGTACGTGTGTTGAACGCGGAGGTGCCGTCCGTTCGGCGCTAGGATCTCCGGTGATTTGGATCACGACGAGAACGACTCCCTCAACCCCGTTCTCTTGAACGCTTCCGCCGCGATCTACAAGTGGTATGTAGATGCATCTCTCTCGTTGCTAGATGAACTCATAGATTGATCTTGGTGAGCGTAAGAAAAATTTATTTTATGCAACGTTGCCCAACAAAGGGCATCATGAGCTAGGTCTATCGTAGTTCTCTATTGCACGAGTAGAACACAATTTGTTGTGGGCGTAGATGTTGTCAACTTTCTTGCCGCTACTAGTCTTATTTTGCTTCAGCGGTGTTGTGGGATGAAGCGGCCCGGACCGACCTTACACGTACGCTTACGTGAGATAGGTTCCACCGACTGACATGCACTAGTTGCATAAGGTGGCTAGCGGGTGTCTGTCTCTCCCACTTTAGTTGGAGCGGATTCGACGAAAAGGGTCCTTATGAAGGGTAAATAGAAGTTGACAAATCACGTTGTGGTTATTCGTAGGTAATAAAACGTTCTTGCTAGAACCCAATTGCAGCCACGTAAAAGATGCAACAGAAATTAGAGGACGTCTAACTTGTTTTTGCAGCAATTGTCATGTGATGTGATATGGCCAGAAGTTGTGATGAATGCTGAATGATATATTGTGATGTATGAGATCATGTTCTTGTAATAGGAATCATGACTTGCATGTCGATGAGTATGACAACCGGCAGGAGCCATAGGAGTTGTCTTAATTATTGTATGACCTGCGTGTCATTGATTCAACGCCATGTAAATTACTTTACTTTATTGCTAAACGTGTTAGCCATAGTAGTAGAAGTAATAGTTGGCGAGCAACTTCATGGAGACACGATGATGGAGATCATGATGATGGAGATCATGGTGTCATGCCGGTGACAAGATGATCATGGAGCCCCGAAGATGAAGATCAAAGGAGCTATATGATATTGGCCATATCATGTCACTACTTTATATAATTGCATGTGATGTTTATTATGTTTTATGCATCTTGTTTACTTAGAACGGCGGTAGTAAATAAGATGATCCCTTATAATAATTTCAAGAAAGTGTTCCCCTAACGTGCACCGTTGCTAAAGTTAAATGCTTTTGAAGCACCACGTGATGATCGGGTGTGATAGATCCTTACGTTCACATACAACGGGTGTAAGACAATTTTACACATGCAAAACACTTAGGGTTAACTTGACGAGCCTAGCATGTACAAACATGGCCTCGGAACACAAGAGATCGAAAGGTCGAACATGAGTCGTATGGAAGATACGATCAACATGGAGATGTTCACCGACGATGACTAGTCCGTCCCACATGATGATCGGACACGTCCTAGTCGACTCGGATCATGTAACACTTAGATGACTAGAGGGATGTCAAATCTGAGTGGGAGTTCATTAAATAATTTGATTAGATGAACTTAATTATCATGAACATTAGTCTAAAATCTTTGCAAAATGTCTTGTAGATCAAATGGCCAACGCTCATGTCACCATGAACTTCAACGCGTTCCTAGAGAAAACCAAGCTGAAAGATGATGGCAGCAACTATTTGGACTGGGTCCGGAACCTGAGGATCATCCTCATAGCAGCCAAGAAACAATATGTCCTAGAAGCACTGCTAGGTGAAGCACCCATCCCAGAGAACCAAGACATTATGAACGCTTGGCAGTCTCGTGCTGATGATTACTCCCTCGTTCAGTGTGGCATGCTTTACAGCTTAGAACCGGGGCTCCAAAAGTGTTTTGAGCAACACGGAGCATATGAGATGTTCGAGGAGCTGAAAATGGTTTTCCAAGCTCATGCCCGGGTCGAGAGATATGAAGTCTCCGACAAGTTCTATAGTTGTAAGATGGAGGAAAATAGTTCTGTCAGTGAGCACATACTCAAAATGTCTGGGTTGCACAACCGCCTGTCCCAGCTGGATATTAACCTCCCAGACGAGGCGGTCATTGACAGAATCCTTCAGTCGCTCCCACCGAGCTACAAGAGCTTTGTGATGAACTACAATATGCAAGGGATGGTGAAAACTATTCCTGAAGTATTCTCAATGCTGAAGTCAGCAGAGGTTGAAATCAAGAAAGAACATCAAGTGTTGATGGTTAATAAAACCACTAAGTTCAAGAAGGGCAAGGGTAAGAAGAACTTCAAGAAGGACGGCAAAGTTGTTGCCGTGCCCGGTAAGCCAGTTGCCAGGAAGAAGTCAAAGAATGGACCCAAGCCTGAGACAGAGTGCTTTTATTGCAAAGGGAAGGGTCCTTTGAAGCGAACTGCCCCAAATACTTAGCGACAAGAAGGCCGGCAACACTAAAGGTATATTTGATATACATGTAATTGATGTGTACCTTACCATTACTCGTAGTAACTCCCGGTATTTGATACGGTGCTGTTGCTCACATTTGTAACTCACAGCAGGAGCTGCGGAATAAATGGAGACTGGCGAAGGGCGAGGTGACGATCTGGCGTCGGGAATGGTTCCAAGGTCGATGTGATCGCCGTCGACACGCTACCTCTACATTTACCTACGGGATTAGTTTTAAACCTCAATAATTGTTATTTAGTGCCAAGTTTGAGCATGAACATTGTATCAGGATCTCGTTTAATGCGAGATGGCTACTCATTTAAATCCGAGAATAATGGTTGTTCTATTTATATGAGAGATATGTTTTATGGTCATGCCCCGCTGGTCAATGGTTTATTCTTAATGAATCTCGAACGTAATGTTACACATATTCGTAGTGTGAATACCAAAAGATGTAAGGTTGATAATGATAGTCCCACATACTTGTGGCACTGCCGCCTTGGTCACATTGGTGTCAAACGCATGAAGAAGCTCCAGTCTGATGGACTTTTAGAGTCTCTCAATTATGAATCATTTGACACATGCAAACCATGCCTTATGGGAAAAATGACCAAGACTCCGTTCTCCGGAACAATGGAGCGAGCAACCAACTTATTGGAAATCATACATACCGATGTGTGCGGTCCAATGAGCGTTGAGGCTCATGGAGGATATCGTTATGTTCTCACTCTCACGATTTACTTAAGTAGATATGGGTATGTCTACTTGATGAAACACAAGTCTCGGACCTTTGAAAAGTTCAAGGAATTTCAGAATGAGGTAGAGAATTAACGTGACCGAAAATAAAGTTCTTCGATCGGATCGTGGAGGAGAATATTTAAGTCGCGAATTTGGTACACACTTAAGGAAATGTGGAATCGTTTCACAACTCACGCCACCGAACACCTCAGCGTAACGGTGTGTCCGAACGTCGTAATCGCACTCTATTGGATATGGTGCGATCTATGATGTCTCTTACTGATTTATCGCTATCATTTTGGGGATACTCTCTAGAGACAGATGCATTCACTTTAAATAGGGCACGTCTAAATCCGTTGAGACGACACCGTATGAATTATGGTTTGGGAAGAAACCTAAGCTGTCGTTTTTAAAAGTTTGGGGATGCGATGCTTATGTCAAGAAACTTCAACCTGAAAAGCTCGAACCCAAGTCGGAAAAATGCGTCTTCATAGGATACCCTAAGGAAACCATTGGGTATACCTTCTACCTTAGATCTGAAGGCAAGATCTTTGTTGCCAAGAACGGATCCTTTCTTGAAAAGAGTTTCTCTCGAAAGGAGTAAGTGGGAGGAAAGTAGAACTTCGATGAAGTACTACCTCTTGAACCGGAAAGTAGTGCAGCTCAGAAAATGTTTCGTGGTGCCTACACCGATCGGAGAGGAAATTAATGATGATGATCAAGGTACTTGGATCAAGTTGCTACTGAACTTCAGAGGTCCACAAGGACACGTTCCACACCGAGTGGTATGGCAACCCCGTCCTGGAAATCATGTTGTTAGACAACGGTGAACCTTCGAACTATGAAGAGGCGATGGCGGGCCCAGATTCCAACAAATGGCTTGAAGCCATGCAATCCGAGATAGGATCCATGTATGAAAACAAAGTATGGACTTTGTGAGACTTGCCCGATGATCGTGACGATAGAAAACAAACGGATCTTTAAGAAAAGACGGACGCGGATGGTAATGTTACCATCTATAAAGCTCGACTTGTCGCTAAAGGTTATCGGCAAGTTCAAGTGATTGACTCCGATGAGACTTTCTCTCCCATAGCGAAGCTGAAGTCCGTCTGAATCATGTTAGTAATTGCCGCATACTATGATTATGAGATATGGCAAATGGACGTCAAAACGGCATTCCTTAACAGCTATCTTAAGGAAGAACTGTATATGATGCAGCCGGAAGGTTTTGTCGACCCTAAGAATGCTAACAAGGTATGGAAGCTCCAGCGATCCATTTATGGGCTGGTGGAAGCATCTCGGAGTTGGAACATTCGCTTTGATGAGATGATCAAAGCGTTTGGGTTTATGCAGACTTATGGAGAAGCCTGCGTTTACAAGAAAGTGAGTGGGAGCTCTGTAGCATTTCTCATATTATATGTGGATGACATACTTTTGATGGGAAATGATATAGAACTCTTGGACAGCATCAAGGCCTACTTGAATAAAAGTTTTTCAGTGAAGGACCTTGGAGATGCTGCTTATATATTAGGCATCAAGATCTATAGAGATAGATCGAGACGCCTCATAGGTCTTTCACAAAGCACATACCTTGATAAGATATTGAAGAAGTTCAAAATGGATCAGTCCAAGAAAGGGTTCTTGCTCAGATTACAAGGTGTGAAATTGAGCTCGGCTCAATGTCCCACCACGGCAGAAGATATAGAAGAGATGAGTGTCATCCCTATGCATCAGCCATAGGTTCTATTATGTATGCCATGCTGTGTACCAGACTGATGTAAACCTTGCCGTAAGTTTGGTAGGAAGGTACCAAAGTAATCCCGCAAGGAACACCGGACAGCGGTCAAGAATATCCTGAAGTACCGAAAAGGACTAAGGACATGTTTCGCTTTATGAAGGTGACGAAGAGCTCGTCAGAAAGGGTTATGTCGACGCTTAGCTTCGACACGATCTGATGACTCTAAGTCACAAACTGTCGGTGTACTAAAGTAAGGGTACCTTAGTACCCGAACACTGCTGCAGGCGAACATGGCGTCCCGTGGCAAGCCTTGCCAAGGCGTCCCGCCAAGATCTCAATGCTCCTTTGGAGCCATTCAAGAACAAAGTAGTCAAGACCCGGCAAGAGGAGCTTGCGGGAAGGCCACTCAGTATGCCAAGGAACAAGGCCCGACAAGAGGAGCTTGCCGAAGGTTTGGTGGGCGCCGAGCCCCTGCGCGACAAGGTTTCGCCATGCGGCAAGGCGCTTGCCGGGCGGGCAACCTCTCTTCATCTCCGCTCCAGCTCACCCGCCAACGTGTCACCACGGGTTCTCCCAAGCAGCGTGTCGACGGGCTGTGCAGCCAGCGGGAGCAGCGATAAGCGGCGACAAGCTACCATCGTGGCAAGCGGAGGCGCACTTGACGGTCCCTGTCACACTGTTTCGGGCGATCGAGACGGGCATTGATGACTCTTGTCCCTTGCCGTCGAGTTAGGTATAGATTATCAGACACTTATGATGAGCGGTGTACCAACCTATGTTTTTACTATCTTACCCTTGTCTACTTGCCACATGTGGTGACCCCTTGTGCCTATAAAAGGAGGCCCAAGTGCAACGTAGAAAGGGTTCAGTTCAGCTCCGGCTTAGTTCATCCTACTCATACGAGACCACACACTCAGGCTAGGTTTTGTAGCTCCCGTTGCTCCCTAGCAAGAACACAAGATAATCCACTAAAGCAGTAGTAGGAGTATTATCTCTCCGGAGAGCTCCGAAGCTGGGTAAATCCGCTCGTGTGTGTCGCCTCGATCCGCTCTTCGTGCAATCTCCGCCCCCCTCCGAACCACAAGGGACCCAGGTCCCGTAGGTGTTCGTGGGCCACGATCAGCTCTCCCCGACATCTTTGGCGCGCCAGGTAGGGGGCGTCGAGGCTGTGTGAACCCGATCCGGCGGGCACACGAGAAGATTTATCAACATCTTCGTCAACATGGCGCCGAAGAAGAAGTCTTCGGCAGTAGCAGAGCCGTCCGCGTCGAACCCACCACCACCGGAGCTGTCGGTGGTGGGGAAGCGCCGCGGAGGAACCGCGTCGTCGAAAGAGCCCACAATGCCGCCAGGTCCAAGGACAAGGCAGCACAAGCGTCGGCGTCCGAGTCCGCACCGCGTCCTTCGTAGGAGGCGCGGGATCGACAACGCCATGATGCTCGCGGCACCATACGCTCGTTGGATCAAGGCCAAGCTGGAGGATCCCGAGGCCCTCGAGACCCGCATGCACCTCAGTATGCCGGTACGAGTGGAGTACGGTCGCTTGGGCGGGATGCTGCTCCTCCTAACTGGGTTAGGAGTCCGAGCACCTCCCGTTCCTCGCTGCGTACGCCACTGCCACCCACCACACCAGCGGAAGCCTTGGCAAGAGCACAGCTACTTCTAGACTACCCTCCAATGGCTGACAAGGTCGACGAATGGAGGGCCACAATTCAGAGTCTCATCGGCTTCGCCAACGGCGACGCTCCGCGGCAACCGAGTGCCTCGCAGCCGCGGCAAGGCGACAAGGTGCGAGCTGATGGCGACGAGACTTGCAGGGGTGTAGCCACCGTGCACTCCCCTTCCCGAAGACCAAGATCGCCGACTCGCCGGATCCACCTCGACAGCGACTCCACAACGTCGTCGGATCCGCGAGCTCGTCGCGACCAGCGCCAAGTTCTCCGAGAACGGCAAGAAGAAGACGCTCGAACCCGTATCGAGCGCCGAAGAGAAGCGCGCCGTCAATCTGACCAACGCGCCAGGCCCGCTGTCGATATGCATGTGCCAGGGGAACCAGCGACTTATCAGTCTGTGTAGGTTGCCCTGCGTTCACTCGTGAGCTGCGGCAAGTCCGGTGGCCCGACAAGAAAAACTTCAAACCAGATGTGCCAGAAAAGTATGATGGCAGGACACACCCATCGGAGTTCCTCAGCATCTACACCATCGCGGTGCAGGCCGCGGGGGGGACGAGACGACAAGATCCTCGCCAACTACTTTCCCCTGGTGCTCAAGCCAAACGTCAGATCTTGGCTCATGCACTTGCCGGATGGCTCTATTTCTTCTTGGGCAGATTTATGCCACCAGTTTGTTGGCGCCTTCACAGGCGGCCACAAGCCTCATGGCCAGGAGAGTGACCTCCACCTGCTTGCCCAGAAGGAGGGAGAGTCCCTGCGCAAGTTCATCCATAGATTCAGTCGAGTGCACTACAACATCCCAGACGTCCACCCTGCCGCAGTGATCAGTGCATTTCATCAGAATGTACGAAACCGCAGGATGAGGGAGGAGATGGCGATGTGCAAGTGAAAGACGCCGTGAGCTCACGCCCGGCCGACAAGTGTGCATTTACTGAAGAAGGAAGAAGACTCCCAGGAGAGAATGTGGGAGCAGAGTCTGATAGTGAGGAGATCGCCCCGGCAAGAAAGAGCCGGCGGCGAAACAACAGGAGGAAGAAAAACCAAGAAGTACTAGTTGTCGAGCAGTCCGGCAAGGATGGGGCCGCCAACAAAGCCAAGGCTGGTGGCTCCGGCAAGGAGGTTGCCGTTGACGCCGACCGCCAAGCCATGGCGGCCGCCGACAAGCCCAACGGCTCCAACAAGCAGTACTGTAAAATCCACCGCACCAAGGGCCACGATCTCCAGAGCTGCAAGAAAGTCGAGCAGCTTGTTGAGCTACAGAGAGCTGAATACGAGCGGCGAGACGAGGAGAAAGCCCAAGAAGGTGCAGGTGCAGCAAGTAAGAAAAGACCCGGCTGGGGAGGGCGCCGCGGAAAGGCCAAGCAGCGGCAAGGTGACAGACCTCCCCGCGGCCGCGACAAGGAAGAAGACGAAGATGAAGATGACGAGGACATGGAAGACGATGAAGCAGACAAGCAAGAGTTTCAAAAGGCAACAGAGGTCCTTTGTGTTGACGGTGGTGCTTCTCTGCATACCTCGCACCGCCAACTCAAGCAATGGATGCGTGAGGTGAATGCAGCAGAACCCTCCATAGAGTCGCGCAAACCTCTGAAGTGGTCCAGCACGCCCATCATCTTTGACATTGAGGACCACCCAGATCGCATCACTGCGGTCGGGTGCTTGCCGATGTTGGTCTCACCAACTATCCGCAACCTCAAAGTCACAAAGATGTTGGTTGACGGCGGGCCGGCCTGAACCTAATCTCCTCTGCAAAGTGCTCCAAAAGCTTCAAATCCCGACAATGAGCTCAAGAAACTGGTACTTTCAAGGAATCAACCCAGGAAGGAGCAAGCCCAAAGTGAGGATCACGTTACCGGTAACATTCGGCAGCGAGCTCAACTTCAAAATTGAGAGGGTCACGTTTGACGTCGCCGATTTCCCATTTCCCTACAATGGCATACTTGGCCGTCCAGCGCGCCAAGTTCATGGCCGCCTCATTATGCTTACAACCTACTCAAGATGCCCGCCCGATAAGCGTCATTTATGTCCATGGCGACAAGAAAGATGCACTTATCTGCGCCGACAAGATTTACCGGATGCAGCAGCCGCGACAGATAGCAAACCACTTACCGCTGAAGCTCCGGGGAAGAAGAAGACCACCAGGTCCGCAAGAGCTCTGTTGCCCACTCCGCAAGCGCACCTCTTCGGTGTTGCGCTACCGTCGAGGACGCACCATCGAGCTCCACCGCAAGTGCAACAAGACGATGGAAGCTCCGCCAAGACCAAGAAGGTGCCCGCCAAGGAGGACGGCACTGGTGGTACCTTCACCATCAGTGCCACGCTTGATCCTAAATAGGAAGGCGAGCTCGTTGCTTTCCTGCGGGCGAATGTCGATGTGTTTGCATGGCAACCATCCGCATCCCCGTGTTCCTGTGAAAGTGATTGAGCACCACCTAGCTGTCTGTCCTCACGCGCGGACCGTCAAGCAAAAAGTTAGGAAACAGGAAGTGGAGCGCCAAGAGTTCATAGCAGAAGAAATCAAGAAATTAGAAGCAGCAGGGCTTGTCAGAGGAGTCCTCCACCCCACGGGTTGGCCAATCCGGTAGTTATGCATGAGGCTAATGGGAAATGGAGACTTTGTATTGACTTCACCGATGTTAATAAAGCTTGTCCCAAAGACCCATTTCCCTTGCCGCGACGACCAAATTGTTGACTCCACGGCTGGATGTGATCTGCTTTCATTTCTTGATGCATATCCAGATACCATCAGATCTTCATGGCGTAAGAAGATGAAGAAAACCGCATTCATTACACCATGTGGCACGATCGCTTCATACGGATGCCTTTCGGTTTGAAGAATGCTAGTTCAACCTTTGCAAGGGTAGTCCATGATGCCTTTGAACCACAGATACACAGAAATGTAGAAGCCTACATGGATGACATAGTGGTCAAGAGCAAGGACAGAGCGACTCTGGTTCAGGATTTGGATGAAACATTTGCAAGTCTGCGCAAGATCAACCTCAAGCTCAACCCCGAGAAGTGCGTGTTTGGAGTCCCTTCCGGCAAGCTTCTCGGGTTCTTTGTGTCTCAGCGGGGAATTGAAGCCAATCCCGACAAGATCAAGGCCATTGAGCAGATTGAAGCACCAAAGCACGTCAAGGATGTCAGAAGGCTTGCCGGTTGTGTGGCTGCTCTCAGCAGGTTCATCTCTAAGTCTGCTGAACGCGCCCTGCCGTTCTTCAAGATTTTGAAAAGGACAGGTCCAATGAAATGGACTCCCGAAGCGGAGGCTGCGCTGCAGGACTTGAAGAGATACCTGTCCTCCGCTCCAATACTTGTCGCACCTAGGCCACAATAGAAGTTGCTGCTGTATATAGCAGCGACCAATCAAGTGGTTGGTGCTGCGTTAGTAGCGGAGAGGGAGGCGGATGATGAGCCGCAACCGAGGCAGTTGCATCCAGCGACGAAGCGAGGGGCTTCACCTCAAGCTCTGGTCCCGATAAGAACAGATCAGCCGCAGGTTGCGACAAGATACGAAAAAGATGGTGCAACGCCTACCTACTTTGTCGGTTCCCTCGCAGGGGCTAGATCAAGGTACTCGGTGTGCAAAGCTGCTTTTCGCCTCCTCATGGCCTCGAGAAAGCTGCGCCATTACTTCCAAGCACACGAGATAACAGTTGTCACTCGCTTTCACTGAAGAGGATATTGCAAAATCCGAAGCAACAGGCGGGATTGTCGAGTGGGCACCGGAACTGCCAAGCTTTGGTCTCAAGTTCAAAGCACTTCAACTATCCAGAGCAGCATTGGCATAATTTATAGCAGAGTGGACGCCAACGCAAGATGAAGAGATTCCGGAGACGAGCATCCCCGTCAAGGAGGCAAATAAAGAGTGGCTGATGTACTTTGACGGTGCCTTCTCGCTGCAAGGCGCCGGTGCCGGCGTGCTGCTTATCGCACCCACCGGAGAGCACCTCAAGTACATAGTCCAGATGCACTTTCCCAAGGAACAAGCAACAAATAATACTTTGAGTATGAAGGCTTGCTTGCCGGTCTCAGGATTGCGGTGGACCTTGGGATCAAGAAGCTCGTTATCAGGGGGGACTCGCAACTTGTCGTCCGCCAAGTAAATAAAGATTATCAGAGTCCGTTGATGGAAGCCTACGTCGATGAAGTGAGGAAGCTGGAAGAGCACTTTGAAGGCCTGCAAATAGAACACGTTCCAAGAGCTCAGAATGATATAGCTGATGGCCTCTCCAAATGTGCCGCGCCTTAAGTTACTCGTGGAACCAGGGATTTTTGTGCTCAAGCTAACTCAGCCAACCGTAACACCATCAACAGGACAGAGCAAGAAAAGAAAATTGATTTCCGGCGACTACTTTCCGGCAGAGCTCCCGAGCCGCCGCCAAGAAGGTCCCTAAAATCAACGCAAATATCACTGAGGAGCAGTCTGCTCCGACAAACCATGCAGTTTGTATCGTTGAAGCAAACGCTCCCGACAAGTTTCGCTCCGGCAAGCTTGCCGGGATCATCAAGCTCCGCGAACCCACGTGCTCTTGCCGTGAAGCTGATGTTCCCGCAGGATAGATGAGCCTTTAGTCCTTGTTGTCGAGCCACAGGCTCCAAAGATGGGCACAACAAATCGTCCATTTCCTTGAGACAGAGAACTTCCGAAGAGCAAGAAGAAGCGGAAAAAGTAGCCCGGCAATCAAATATGTACCAGTTTGTTGACAACATCCTGCATGTAAGAAGACTCAACGGTGTGAAATTGAAGTGTATTTGCGGGAAGATGGATGTAAGCTGTTGGCGAGATACATGGAGGCATATGTGGTCACCACATTGGCGCAAAGCACTTGCCGGCAAAGCTTTCCGGCAAGGTTTCTTCTGGCTAGAAGCCCTCCAGGATGCAACTGCACAAGTAACCAAGTGTGAAGCGTGCCAGTTCCATTCCAAACAGATACACCAACCAGCTCAAGCTCTCCAGACGATCCCTTTATCCTGGCCTTTCTTGGTCTGGGGGCTCGACATCCTCGGCCCTTTCCCTCGCGCTGTCGGGGGCTTTGAGTACTGGTGCATAGCAGTGACCTAGTTTCGCCTTGCCGGGAAGCGAACGACAGACGAGCTAAGTTGCCAAAGTTTGAGCATTCGATTTTTTTAAAGTTATTTTCCTTGAACGACCGCGCTTTGTATGGAAAACCTGTGCGCGAAGGAACCAAATCGTGTTCGACGCGCCCTTACTTTGTTTCGAGTCCGCTCAACAACTTAAGTGAGCTGCGGCTAGTCCGCGACAAGGTTGCTTGTCGGTAGCGACCCGCCAAAGAGGCTGCTGAAGTTCCGCTTTCGGCGCTCATGGCAAGGGTGCCTGCACCGCAAGTTTTCCTGGCGTGAGGGCAGTAACATACAAAGCCAAGAGTCGAGTAAAGGAAGTAACATAGCAAATATTGCCCACAATAAAGTTATATTACAAAATAACTTATTGCGGCACTAGCTAAATTGTTCTCGAACTGAAATAACAAATAAGAGGAGAAGAAGGGCGCCACAACCCAAGCCCCGCAAGCCGAGTTGTCGGGGCTGCGGCAAGCCGAGTTGCCGGGGCTGCGATGTCGAGATAAGTTTTTCGTCCTTTTCAAACATCCCTTTTTCATTAAAAACATCCTACTCGGATACAGTCCGTGGAGAAACATGAAAGAGAGGATTACAAGTTTTAAATGCGGATACGGCCCGAAGGCTTACAAATTAAAAAGATAAGATGCCCGTAATCCTTTTTATGTCCCTCTCTTCAGGAGGTAGGTCAAGGAGGCGAGAAGGGCAAAAGGAGTGCCTAGGCGAGCTATAGGTGCCAGAAGGCACCAAGGGAACATCGCGGGGGCTCTCCGAGGGCTTAACGGAGACGGCGACGCCGGAAGCGGGGCTCGAAGACGGGGCGGCAGGACGTCAGCACGCTGTCGAGGGCACTACGCCCTCGTACTCCGACTTGACGGCCTTGTCGCCATCCCTCTTCCCCTTCCGCAGCCTCCCTACGCCAGCCGCCCAAGGAGACGACCCCGGGGAGTTCAAGGAGCCGGCGGCGCGGATGATGGGGTCGCCGGTGACGCACGAAGCGGCGCCCGACAACTAGTTGGGCCCGCTACCCTCGTCGTCGCTGTCGCTCTACTCCTCGTCACTCTCGCTCGAGGAGGAATCTTCGCTGTCGGAGGAGCTATCCACGCAGCACCTCGCCCGAGTGCCGAGATCCCCGAAGACCTTGACGGAGAGGAGATCACCCTCCATTAACTTAAAATGGAGGGTAAACCCCGCCATCAGGCTATGGATGCAGGTGAACGTCTTCCATCCACGATCAAGATACATCACATTAGGGGCTGGGAATACAACGCGGACTCGCGTGCCATTGATCCCACAGCCCCTCATGTGCGATCTCGATGTCTCGGCGGATCCGACTCCATCGCGCCATGAACGGAGCTGGAAGCCGGAGGCGACGACGAGGCGCCAGCGCCTGACGAAGAACTCGCAAGGGTCGTCCCTGTATGGACCGCCATGGGAAGGGGAACCGCCCGGCGGAGGCGGAGACGCGCGCCGCCTCGTCCGCCTCTTCCCGAGCCTCGACCTGCCCACGACCTCGCCCCTCCCTCTTCCCTTGTGGTGGCTCTGCCACCCGGGCGTGGGATTGGGAGGATGCGCTGTCTAGCGGCGACCCTCGCCGCCACCGATGAAGAACCAAGGTTCCCTTTCTCCATGACGAATGAGAGAAAGGGGAGCGAAGTTGAGGAAAGGAAGAGATGGGAGAGTGCGGGCCAAGGCCCCCTTCGCCCTCCTTAAAGAAGCAAGGTGGGGGCTCGGCCGCCCCGACAGTGAATCAAGGCATAGGAAGAGCAGGAATCGGGCAGACCTGCTGCCTCTGCCATGAACGCCCCGCTTCCCACTTCCACCGTCCGTGACCCCAAGAGCATGGGAACCACGTGGCGGGATGCGAACCGAGGCGACAGATGAGGCGACCTGACGCCGCCCACTTCCCCACGACACCGCAATTGACGCGTGCTGTTCTGAGGGAACGCGCGGATCTGGAGTGGATTTGGTTTGGGCCCAGGCGCGCGTGCCGTGCCTGTTTTGGGCCTGGCCCAACAGCGCGGCACCGTGTATGGCCTGACCGGGGCTCTGTCGGTGTACTAAAGTAAGGGTACCTTAGTACCCCGAACCTGTGCACGGGCAGTCGCAGCGTCCCCGTGGCAAGCCTTGCCGGGCGTCTGCCAAGATCCTCAGCGGCTCCTTTGGAGCCATTCAAGAACAAAGTAGTCAAGACCCCGGCAAGAGGAGCTTGCTGGGAAGGCCACTCAGGCCACGAAGGAAACAAGGCCCCGGCAAGAGGAGCTTGCCGGGAAGGTTTGGTGGGCGCCGAGCCCCCAAGCGCGACAAGGTTTCTGCCGCGGCAAGGCGCTTGCCGGGGCGGGCAACCTCTCTTCATCTCCGCTCCAGCTCACCCACCAACGTGTGACCACGGGGCTCTCCCAAGCACGCGTGTCGACGGGATGTGCAGCCAGCGGGGAGCAGCGATAAGCGGCGCTGACAAGCTACCATCGTGGCAAACGGAGGCGCACTTGCGGTCCCCGTCACACTGTTCGGCGGCGATCGAGACGGGCATTGATGACTCTTGTCCCTTGCGTCGAGTTAGGTATAGATTATCTTGTACACTTTATGCAGAGCGGTGTACCAACCTATGTTTTACTATCTTACCCTTGTCTACTTGCCACATGTGGTGACCCCTTGTGCCTATAAAAGGAGGCCCAAGTGCAACGTGAAAGGGTTCAGTTCAGCTCCGCTTAGTTCATCCTACTCATACGAGACCACACACTCAAAGCTAGGTTTTGTAGCTCCCGTTGCTCCCTAGCAAGAACACAAGATAATCCACTAAAGCAGCAGTAGGAGTATTATCTCTCCGGAGAGCTCCGAAGCTGGGTAAATCCGCTCGTGTGCATCGCCTCGATCCGCTCTTCGTGCAATCTCCGCCCCCCTCCGAACCACAAGGGACCCAGGTCCCGTAGGTGTTCGTGGGCCACGATCAGCTCTCCCCGACACAAACCGGATACGTGTATATGTTGAATGGTGGAGCAGTAAGCTGGTGCAGCTGCAAGCAGAGCGTCGTGGCGGGATCTACGTGTGAAGCAGAGTACATGGCAGCCTCGAAGGCAGCGCATGAAGCAATTTGGGTGAAGGAGTTCATCACCGACCTAGGAGTCATACCCAATGCGTCGGGGCCAATCAAACTCTTCTGTGAAAACACTGGAGCTATTGCACTTGCCAAGGAGCCCAGGTTTCACAAGAAGACCAGGCACATCAAGCGTCGCTTCAACTCCATTCGTGAAAATGTTCAAGATGGAGACATAGAAATTTGCAAAGTGCATACGGTTCTGAATGTCGTAGATCCATTGACTAAACCTCTTCCGCGAGCAAAACATGATCAACACCAGAACTCTATGGGTGTTCGATTCATCACAATGTAACTAGATTATTGACTCTAGTGCAAGTGGGAGACTGTTGGAAATATGCCCTAGATGCAATAATAAAATGATAATTATTATATTTCCTTGTTCGTGATAATTGTCTTTTATTCATACTATAATTGAATTATCCGGAAATCGTAATACACGTGTGAATAGATAGACCACAACATGTCCCTAGTGAGCCTCTAGTTGACTAGCTCGGTGATCAATAGATAGTCATGGTTTCCTGACTATGGACATTGGATGTCATTGATAACGGGATCACATCATTATGGACAAGACCCAATCCTAAGCATAGCACAAGATCGTGTAGTTCGTTTTGCTAGAGCTTTTCCAATGTCAAGTATCTCTTCCTTAGACCATGAGATCGTGTAACTCCCGGATACCGTAGGAGTGCTTTGGGTGTACCAAACGTCACAACGTAAATGGGTGACTATAAAGGTGCACTACAAGTATCTTCAAAAGTGTCTGTTGGGTTGACACGGATCGAGACTGGGATTTGTCACTCCGTATTACGGAGAGGTATCACTTGGCCCACTCGGTAGTGCATCATCATAATGAGCTCAAAGTGACCAAGTGTCTGGTCACGGGATTATGCATTACGGTACGAGTAAAGTGACTTGCCGGTAACGAGATTGAACGAGGTATTGGGATACCGACGATCGAATCTCGGGCAAGTAACATACCGTCTGACAAAGGGAATTGTATACGGGGTTGCTTGAATCCTCGACATCGTGGTTCATCCGACGAGATCATCGAGGAGCATGTGGGAGCCAACATGCGTATCCAGATCCCGCTGCTGGTTATTGACCGGAGAGCCGTCTCGGTTATGTCTACGTGTCTCCCGAACCCGTAGGGTCTACACACTTAAGGTTCGGTGACGCTAGGGTTGTATGAATATGAGTATGCAGCAAACCGAATGTTGTTCGGAGTCCCGGATGAGATCCCGGACGTCACGAGGAGTTTCGGAATGGTCCGGAGGTAAAGAATTATATATAGGAAGTGCTATTTCGGCCATCGGGAGAATTTCGGGGGTTACCGGTATTGTACCGGGACCACCGGAAGGGTCCCGGGGGTCCACCGGGTGGGGCCACCTATCCCGGAGGGCCCCATGGGCTGAAGTGGGAGGGAACCAGCCCCTGGTGGGCTGGTGCGCCCCCACTTGGGCCCCCCTGCGCCTAGGGTTGGAAACCCTAGGGTGGGGGGGCGCCCCACTTGCCTTGGGGGGCAAGCCTCCCCCCTTGGCCGCCGCCCCCCATCTAGATGGGTTCTAGAGGGGCTGGCGCCCCCCCCAGGGGGCCTATATAAAGGGGGGGAGGGAGGGCAGCCGCACCCTGAAGCCTTGGCGCCTCCCTCCCCCTGCTACACCTCTTCCTCCTCCCCAGTTGCTTGGCGAAGCCCTGCCGGAGTACTGCTGCATCCACCACCACGCCGTCATGCTGCTGGATCGTCATCAACCTCTCCTTCCCCCTTGCTGGATCAAGACGGAGGAGACGTCACGCTGACCGTACGTGTGTTTAACGCGGAGGTGCCGTCCGTTCGGCGCTAGGATCTCCGGTGATTTGGATCACGACGAGAACGACTCCCTCAACCCCGTTCTCTTCAACGCTTCCGCACGCGATCTACAAGTGGTATGTAGATGCATCTCTCTCTCGTTGCTAGATGAACTCATAGATTGATCTTGGTGACGTAAGAATTTTTTTATTTTATGCAACGTTCCCCAACATATTCCTCCCTCATAATAATTTTCAGTAGCATCATGAATGAATTCAACAATATAACCAGCACCTAAAACATTCTTTTCATGATCTACTAGCATAGAATTTTTATTACTCTCCACATAAGCAATTTTTTTCTTATCAAAAAATAGTGGGAGCAAACTCAACAAAATAACTATCATGCGATTGAAAATTAAGATCAAGATGACAAGTTTCATGGTTATCATTATTCTATAAAGCATACGTGTCATCATAATAATCATCATAGATAGGAGGCATGCTTTCATCATAGTAATTTTGCTCATCAAAGCTTGGGGAACTAAACATATCATCTTCATCAAACATAGCATCCCCAAGCTTGTGGCTTTGCATATCATTAGCATAATGGATATTCAAGGAATTCATACTAACAACATTACAATCATGCTCATAATTCAAATATTTAGTGCCAAATATTTTAATGCATTCTTCTTCTAACACTTTGGCACAATTTTCCTTTCCATCATACTCACGAAAGATATTAAAAAGATGAAGCGTATGAGGCAAGCTCAATTCCATTTTTTTGTAGTTTTGCTTTTATAAACTAACTAGTGCTAAAACAAGAAAAAAAAAGATTCGATTGCAAGATCTAAAGATATACCTTCAAGCACTCACCTCCCCAAAGAACGGCGCGAGAAAAGAGCTTGATGTCTACTACACAACCTTCTTCTTGTAGACGTTGTTGGGCCTCCAAGTGCAGAGGTTTGTAGGACAGAGCAAATTTCCTCAAGTGGATGACCTAAGGTTTATCAATCCGTAGGAGGCGAGGATGAAGATGGTCTCTCTCAAGCAACCCTGCAACCAAGTAACAAAGAGTCTCTTGTGTCCCCAACACACCCAATACAATGGTAAATTGTATAGATGCACTAGTTCGGCGAAGAGATGGTGATACAAGTGCAATATGGATGGTAGATATAGGTTTTTGTAATCTGAAAATATAAAAACAGCAAGGTAACAAGTGGTAAAAGTGAGCGTAAACGGTATTGAAATGCTAGGAAACAAGGCCTAGGGTTCATACTTTCACCAGTGCAAGTTCTCTCAACAATAATAACATAATTGGATCATATAACTATCCCTCAACATGCAACAAAGAGTCACTCCAAAGTCACTAATAGCGGAGAACAAACTAAGAGATTATGGTATGGTACGAAACCACCTCAAAGTTATTCTTTCCAATCATCCGTTGGGGTATTCCTATAAGTGTCACAAACAGCCCTAGAGTTCGTACTAGAATAACAGCTTAAAACACAAATCAACCAAAACCCTATTGTCACCTCCAGTATCCGTGGGTATGATTATACGATATGCATCACACAATCTCAGATTCATCTATTCAACCAACACATAGAACCTCAAAGAGTGCCCCAAAGTTTCTACCGGAGAATCAAGATGAAAACGTGTGCCAACCCCTATGCATAGGTTCATGGGCGGAACCCGCAAGTTGATCACCAAAACATACATCAAGTGAATCACGTGATATCCCATTGTCACCACAAATACGCACGACAAGACATACATCAAGTGTTCTCAAATCATTAAAGACTCAATCTGATAAGATTATTTCAAAGGGAAAACTCAATCCATTACAAGAGAGTAGAGGGGGAGAAGCAACATAAGATCCAACTATAATAGTAAAGCTCGCGATACATCAAGATCGTGCCAAATCAAGAACACAAGAGAGAGAGAGATAAAACACATAGCTACTGGTACATACCCTCAGCCCCGAGGGTGAACTACTCCCTCCTCGTCATGGAGAGCGCCGGGATGATGAAGATGGCCACTGGTGAGGGTTCCCTCCCATAGGTGCCGAACAGGGTTCCTATTGGTTTTTGGTGGCTACAGAGGCTTGCGGCGGCGGAACTCCAGATCTATTCTCTGTTCTGGAAGTTTTCGGGTACGTAGGTATATATGGGTGTAGGAAGTACGTCGGTGGAGCTTCGGGGGCCCCACGAGGTAGGGGGCGCTCCCTAGGGGGGCGCCCCCACCCTCGTGGCCACCTCCCTTCTTTCCTGACGTGCACTCCAAGTTTTTCCGGTAGCTTTCCTTCCAAAAATAACTTCTCCAGTTGATTTCATTCCATTTCGACTCCGTTTGATATTCCTTTTCTTCAAAACACTGAAATAGGCAAAAAAAAAACAACAATTCTGGGCTGGGCCTCCGGTTAATAGGTTAGTCCCAAAACTAATATAAAAGTAGATAATAAAGCCCAATATTGCCCAAAACGGTAGATAATATAGCATGGAGCAATCAAAAATTATAGATACGTTGGAGACGTATCACTGCACTGCACCGCACTCATAATCTCATATCACTAGATCAGCAGCGCGCCTTGGCGCGAGGGTGCCGGTCCCAACGATGTGTTCAAGCAAGTAGTAATCATGGTTTAGCATAAGTATTCAAATATGCAACAAAATAAAATAAAGATGAAACATTCACATCTAATAGAAGACATCAAGTCATGAGACCACGAAAGGTAACCACTTCCATTAAGTTTATACTAAGAGCGCGAACATGAGAGAGCAATGTCCTAATCTAAAACAAAGTTTGCAGCACATCCATATATAAGCAAGGCAGCTACCCAACATAGGCTAAAGTTATAGCAAAAACAACTTCACTACAAAGGTAACAACTCAAAAAGGAGGTTAGTAACACTTATTAATGATTCAGTTCTAAACATCAAGGTTAATCACACAACATTGGCAAATTTCATACCAAAGCATACTTTGTTGTAGCAAAATATACAAATATACTCAGAGCAACCTTCTCAGAGTGTTAGTGCATTTCATAAAACAATGCTATGAATGGGGACATCCATGATACAACATACATGTTGGTCCTCAACTTTCACTTCTAGCGATCTCCAAGTATATTGGAATTCCAAAGAGCGGTCTTAGGGCGTCGTGCTCTGTCCAGCACCATGGTCCAGTGCTCAGACCCAAAACATAGAGCAGGTTACAGTGATACATAGTCCATATGGTGTTGAGTAGAAAAAACCACAATATATTACACGGAAAAGAACATGACATTCTTGTACATAAGTGAACCCCTAACAAAGCAATGCCCTAGATCATCTTCACACACCCATGAGACCCAGGTCGTAGCCTTAAAGATAAGTGTAGACAAACCCTGTCAATAAGTATACATGGGCCGAAAGAGTAGAGAACATTTATTGTATACCCACACCATTCTCTGTCATAAAAGTAGGGAGATAGAGCACTAAAACAAAGAAGAGTATAGGTTCCTTTCACCAACGGATGAACTTTGCAATTAACACTCAAAATGGGATGAAAACAATGGGAAATTTTCTTCTAAGACTGTCCCAAATCATTATGAATCATGGACATGTGTCCTGCACACACACATGATGCATTTTATATTATTATTACCATGCACTACTGCCTACTCCTCTATATATCATTAAGAACATGTCACTAATTCCTTTGATGGTTGACACTAAGATAAAGTCACATGTTCAAATTCTATTAACCTAAGGCAGTAATTCAAACAGTCCGTAGAAGCCTTTCCAAAGAAGGCCCCTAAAAATAATCAGCCAAACTATATGTATTGAACATAAGAACTTATTCCAGAGATATGTTAACAACACATTATGAAAGATTATACCTCCACAAAGCAGGGACGGCAGATCCACGGATGTCCATCCCCACGTCCTACAATTACACAAAATAAAATCTAAGGTGAGAACATCACTGAATTATAATTGGAAACTGAATTTTTCTTTGAACCATAACATGCACTTGACAAAGTGAAATGTCCAGAAATGGAGTTATTATATGAATCATAGCATGCACTTGACAAAGGAAAGAATGTGAACTGGAGTTAAACTGATATAATCATACAATGGTATTTTCCTGAAAATTAAATCATAAAAAGAGAGAAAAGAAATCAGTGGATAAAAAGGCAATCAATGTGTCGAATCACATCATTATATGAACATGCACAAAGGTCACAAAGGTCAAACAGGAAGTCCAAGGAAGCCCAAGATGACGATACCATATACATATTGTGTACAAATATACCTTCATCCCCTTGCATGATGTTATTATATATCGGATGCTTAGTTGTTACTGCAGCCCTAGAATGAGCGAAAGCTCAGTAGTATTCTACTTATACAACATGATATTTTTAACTGAACTAAGCATCCAACAATGTGCGAACAACTAACCATGGAGTCAATCAAAGTTACGTCAGAACTAAGACTACACATGTACCCCAAAATCCAACTATCCATGTGAAATCAGAGAGAAGTATATAACATTAACATAAGCTAATTGACTGCTTGTGAGTTCTGATGCTACCGCCACTAACAAATGCAATACAAAATTATGCTTTCCTACATTTAATTGAAGATATGGCAAACATAAGTACATCTCTAGTCCTTCGCACTCCCTTGGTTCTGGGTGAAAACCCAGCCATGCACGATCTCCCAACAGCAAGAGCAGAACTGCAGCTGTGAAAAAGGTCACTGCCCAGTCCTCCCTAGGCAACAGTAGCTACAGGCTCAAGTTTGACACAATCGAAGAAGAAACAGGGAGGAGGAACGAGTTGTGGTAAGCTAGCTGTACCTGCTTGAGACGGCCCCTCCTCTTGGAGAGGACGATGATAGCATCATCCTTGAAGCAGATCTCGTCGATCAGCGGACTTCCTGCTGCCGACCAGGTGTCACTACTTATCTGCGCTAAGGAGCAACTTGATCGCCGCGTCGAGGCTGCTGCCCTCCTGCATCATCACAAACCAAATCTCTCTTTTATATCAGTAATACAAATAGACATAATCTCCTGTTTCAAAGGGTTACAAGTTTACGACATGTCGATATTCAAGATACAAAGATTCATAGTTACGCGACACTTTGGAAGTTGACAGACATTACATCAAGGATCACAACGCATGTACTGGCATTTCACATAACAGAGAAGGCCACACACTGCAGTACTGCACATGAATAGCCAGCCAGGCACACAGTGATACCTCAGTAATGGTATTTGGTGGAGTAATCCTTGGGAGTAATCACGAGAGCTCAGGCAAATACTTGAGATGGTAAGGTGGATCTAAAGATTACACAAATCCTAAAACAAGACGGTGCCTTGATTTTAGCTCTCGACCATCAACTACTACACCACTTGACCATGTCGCTCGTTTTAGATGGGAGAGAATGTGTGGAGCTTAGGAGTCGAAAATCCTTCATCACCAAATACTACGTCGCCAAATCCCCAACCAGTAAGGAATAATTTTACACTAAGGGTACAAAGAATCTGAATAAAATGATTTCCAGTTCACGTGTGTGCTGATCTAATATATGATGTTGTTCTGTTGTTAAGTTCAGAAAAAGAGGGATATATAGCAGAAACAAGGGGGTACAGATTAAGTTAAATCTGTTGGGTCAATGACCTTTTAATGATATTCTGCTCAGATTACATGCTTGATTGCTTGAGTAGATAACAAGGAAACTCCATAATTTAATAGTCATCGCAAGCAGGAGATATACCAGATTAGTGTCAAGTTCTAATTAATCAGAAAAGAAGAGAAGGTTAGAGACCTTAGTAATCATATAAAAATCATATGGGCATAGAGTCATAGAGGAAACAATTTGCTTAACATACATATGCAGGATCTAGGAATTGGCATGTGTTAATATCAACATCACATAGCTTAATGAAGTAAATGTAAGACTAGAACCATAGATCATGTCATGCAATAGCAAACCTCAAGACATCATATATGATAAAGAAGGATTTCCTGTACGAGTGCATGATTGATACAGAAGCACACCACTATAGGTGATTTTTATCAACCATGAACACTGCCTGGTATCATCTAAACCTATGTGTTCATTTAACAAGTGGACATGCATCCCATCTCTGAATGTACTGTAACCTGTCCTAAAACTTAATTCTTGTGTGGTGTTGCCCTTTTTGTAACTGTCTTGGTGCATGCTACACTTAGGATCCAAATTTGGACTGCACTGCAATATATCCAGAAAGCACATTTACCTCACACCGCAAATTAGATTAAACTTGATGAATTATTTTAGAGAAGCATATGTACTTTAGTTCCCTATATCCAAGTTTAAGCAGAAGAATTACATCTCAACATTCAAGGAAACACATGTACTTTAGTTGCACTTAGGTATGGCAGCTACGGTAGTGGAATATTTACCCACCATGCAACAACATTAACAAGGTAAAATAAACGAAGATCTGAAGGAGCAGAAGACTACGAAAAAATTACAAACTTATACTAACCCGTGTCACTCGGTTGAGTTTACAATCAAAGAAGACATCGCTTCGTTGTTTGGTCTCAGTCAGTCCTCAACATCTATAATGTCTCCAACCTGAATAAAGAACAGGTATTTCATCATCAACCATGAACACCACATGAGTAAGTAAGAATATTAATGATTAATCTGATAGTCTTGATATGGCACCAAGACCTATGCTCTAGAGGATCACCGTATTAGCATGTGCTCCTTCAGAGAGGATCTTCTCCTCAAGCTAATCAGGATCCACTTTTTCATCTAAAGGGACCCAGCAGAAACAAGAATACACAGTGAAAATGCAGAAAAGATGATCATATGCAAAGAAAGAAAGGCCAAGAGCAAATCAATTAGCGAGAGAGAAAGCATAACTTACCTTCTAGACTTTTTTAACATGGAACACTACGTTGCAGATGTAGATACAAGATTCAAGCCTAAGTATGCCAATCATCATATCTTCAAAATTCATCTGGACCTTTTTTGTTTTGCCAGCTAAATCGATAACTTTGTTTCATCCACCAGACACGAGAGGTAATAGGCCAACACCAAAAGTATCTCTTCTCCAATTCCATTCTACAATCTGGAAGAGATAAACCATATTATTTCTATTTCCTTGAAGCATGAAAATACTGCAATACTGTGAAGGGAAAATTTAGAGAACCTGAGTGCTCACCTAGGACTTAAAAAAACATCTATTCCTGCTGAGCCTGTCCGCACCATTCTGAAACATCCATGCTCTGCAGCAAAAACAAAAGGAAACCACCAGACTGAGTATCGCATCAACCAAAAAACAACAATCTAGAAAGGTAATGGAATTGAGAACATGCCCCTATGAAGCTCCCATTTGAACAATTAAACCATCAGCTGCAAAATTGTACATCAATAGACCCTGCTTCCTACAAGCAATTCATCAAGCACTCAATGAGCAAAAACTGAAGATATAATTTAATCAAACATTGGTTTCCTAATCATTATAATCGTCCATAAGAAGAGTACATATGGAGCTGCGAGACCTAAACATCAAAACGGAATACAACAAGAGAGAGGTGGAAAAGAGTGGTGGAGAGGATAAGCATACCTGCAGCAGAGCCGGCGTGGAAAGAGGGGCAAGAGATATGACCACCGGGCTCTCCCTTCGAAAGACGATGATGGAGCCAGACCACCACGAGCGTGTCACCGGAGGTGGCTTTCTCGATCTCCGGCGAAGGCTGCGCCCCACATCCGATCTATCCGCCACAGAACCAGAACCTGTGCTCAGGCCTGGGCTCTCCACCTCCCTCTTCCTCTCCCTCTCCCTCTCCCTCTCCTTCTCCCTCTCCCTCTGGCGCATGGTGGTGGAGAGGTGGATGCGCGTTGATGCATCTGGCGGCTCGTGGTGCATCTCCTTGTCCACCATCGTCTCTCTGCCCCTCCATGACTCGAGCACAAGGGAGGGTCGTCAGAGGCGCAGAGGAGGGCGGCGGCTCGGGTCGAAGAGAGGGAGGGCAGAGCAGCGACGGCGGCTGCAGGATGGCCTGGGCGAGCGGCGGCGGCGGTCGGCGGGCGCGGGCCTAGGGTTTGGACGGGGGGAGAGAGGCGAGGCGGGGGAAGAGGAGAGGGGCTGGCGCGAGTGGGAGAGGAGCGACGGCTAGGTCATCTCCACGCGAGCCGCCGCCTTTTATACACCTCTAGACGAAATGACGAAAATGCCCTCAACGGCCACCAATTTTACAGGCGGTGGCACGAATGCTTCTATACTATTCATTGTAGCGGTGTCCGTTTTTTATCCAAAGGCCCAGATCTTCCAGACGCGAGATCGAACGGTTCACAACGAATCAAAAAATCGATCCGACGGCCAAGAGTATATCAGGATTCGACGAGGCTCGAGGAGCAGACGAATCACAAGATTGACAGCAGTGAGTTCTGCACACCGGCGCATGTGAATGCAGCTCCACACGGACTATGGAGGTGTGCCGGTGGGCCAGTGCCCGGTGGGCCAGTGCGAGCGGCGGCAGGGCCCCTGTCATATGTGGAAGCAGGAGGCCTCCGATGATTCCTGCGGTCATGAGGTGAACAACGTTGCCGACTCCATAGCCCATAGACTGTACTAGGATAGTCACGGCGCCTGCTGACGCGTTTTCCCCAAGGAATATGGTGCAGGTCATTATAAGTAACAGAACTCAAAATTCCTGTCACCAAAACTATCAAACTGGCGCTATGCAAGGTCAGCATGACGCGATGTCATACAAGCCGTCTTTTCATTTTAGGAATTTGAAAACCTTCGGGGTCTCGTAGTCCTACGTTGATGGTTTGATTTGAGGATTAAATCTTATAGAATTTTTTTCCTAAGGATAGCGTACGTCCAAAATCTTGACATTGATCCTTTTTTCAATTATATTGCAATACTATGTTTTTTCTCTACTTATTATGTGTTTTTTTTTTGGAAATCCTACGAATCAAAGAGGACCTCATTAGTAGAATAGTAGTTCATTGTTTAGCATGAATGGAGTAATTAAGTTATCCATTGTCGAAGCTAGATTCACTCGCCAGGATAGCATGGTTGATGGAGCTGATAGTGCAACTGCCTACTTCTTAGGTGCATGCCGTATTATGTCAAATATTCTTAAATTTCATCAAATCCAGTCATTTAACGAAATGATGTCAATTTTGTCGAAAATGTGGTGCTACTGTACTACTCGTGCACCATATCAGATACACCCCTACCGAATATGGGCCCGAGGACCTTTTCCCCTCTTTTCCCCACCCGCCGCCGCCTCATGAAGCGGGCAGGAACTTAGTCCGCCCAGCTTCCCTCCGGCCTCCTCGTCCCTCGCCGCCGCCTAGGGGTGCCGCCGGGCGAAGCCCAGTCGGCGTGGGCGGCGGCGGGGTCGCATCCTCTCCTCCTCGCGGAGCTCCTGGCCGGCGCGGGATGGCGGGTTGCAGGAGGCGTCGGGCTGTGGCGGGGCTCAGCGGCGCGGATCCGGGAGCTCTTGGTGGTGCCGGCGTGTCAGGCCCTGCTGGTGCTTCGTGGTGGCTGCCCGGTGGGGCGTGCGTGGGCGCGATTCGGAGACGGGGTCGCATCCTCTCCTCCTCGCTGAGCTACTGGCCGGCGCGGGACGGTGGGCTGCAGGAGGCGTCGGGCTGTGGCGGGGCTCAGCGGCGCGGATCCGGGAGCTCTTGGTGGTGCCGGCGTGTCGGCCCCGCTGGTGGTTCGTGGTGGCTGCCTGGTGGGGTGTGCGTGGGCGCAATTCGACGGCAGCGGCGGCGGATCTAGACATGCGACATGGGCCGCGGGCGGTGTGGGCAGCGGTGGGACCGCCGGGCTCCGGTGGCTGCGAGGGTTCCGTCGCGGGCGTCTGCGGCGATGGTGCGGCTCGGCCGGTGGCGGTCCGGCGACCTGGTGGTGGTGGCCGGCGGTGCGCGTGGTGGTGGTGCCTCCACTTGGCAGCGGGGCGGTCCGGTGGTGCTGGCTGGCCGGTGTCGCGACCCGGCCTAGATTTGGGCCCGTAGGGCCCCATCTGGGTCCTAGCGGGCTGGCTACGGCTCGGCCTTGACGCTCTCTGTGCTGGGAGGCAGGGGAGCGCCTTGGACAGGGGTGGCGACGCCGACGGTGTGCCGGCTGCAGCGCGAAGGCGGGAATTTTACGGGCCTCGGAGATCCCGGTCGGGCCTGTGCGGCCACGGGGCTGGTATGTTCCTGCTATTGCGTCCGGTCAGCTACCGTCGTTGACGGTGGAGGTGGGGCCCTCCCGCGTGCCGACGGTGCTACTGCCCTAGTCCCGGCTCCTCTTCTTCATTGTGTAGGCCATGCTTCGCGGTGCCGTGGTGAGACAGCGTGGAAAGCTTCTTGACCGGGTTGGTGCAGAGGGGTGGTCGGTTTGGTGGCGAGCTTCGGAGTGCCTGAGATGGAGGTTGGGATCGGAAGAAATCCCTGTTGGCTTGGCCGACACCGATGATGTGGCGCATGAGGGTGCCGCCGGACCTTCCTGGAGGGCGTTGGGGCTACCCTTCCTCTCTCCTCACTGGGGGAAACCCTTGGCAGCAGCGTCGTTATCGTCGTGTCCCTTCTTGGAGGTGTTAATTGGTACCGGAGCTTCGGAGGCTCGGAGGTTGGTGGGCGATCTCCAGTGGATGCAGCGGTCACGAGGCTTCTTCGTTTTTTGTCGATCCGCTGTTGTCGGTATTTGTTTCTCTTGTATTTTCTCTTTCATTTTTTTTGGGCATGACTGTGCTGCTTCCGCCCCAGCATCTATCGTTGGTTGTCTTGGTTGGTTGCTTTGTATACAAAAGGGAGATAAATCCTTTTTTGACAATATGGGTCCGAGTACCCTAAAAAAGGAATATGGGACCGAGTAGTCCGCCAGCCAGGGACGCGGAGTAACTGGTCACGAGCTCAGATGAGCTCGTTATCTAGGTCGTCAATTCGCACCTCTGGATCTGGGCCATTTTCCTATGCCCGCGCTGCGTGCGCCGTAAATTGAGAACTGTAGGTAAATATGTACGCGGCAGCGAGGGTGGTGGGCCATCGCGACGGGCAGAGTAGACGGCCGTCGCCATCGAGGAGGTGAGCCGTGGATCAGAATCGGCGTTCCCGTCTGATCCGTGGATCAGGAAGTTCGATTTTCCGCCTAATGGTTGCAGACCGAAATTGAATGCAGGACCGAGTCTTCTAGCCTAGGGCGTGGGTCATTTGGAAGCTGAGGACTCGGGGATAGAGGGAAGGAGCGCCGGCGGCGAGACACCATGCAGCTGATGCAGCCCATCGACAGGTACGTGCATCTCTGTTTTCCCGGCGATGCGTCTCCATATTTAGGCCTCTGGTTTAACTGATCCATAGGATTGTTTTCCCCAAGTTTCAGATCCACTCTGCTTGAGGAGTAGGGGAGAGTTTGGTGCCGGCTCCTGTGGCTGCGAATGGCTCTGGGGTGGGGGATTTTGAGGTGGCACAACAGGCGGAGGGCGAGGCAGCAGAGCATCGGTGGAGAGCGGCGAGGCGCAAATCTTCTTGGGGAAGGAGACGGCAGCGATGAAGGAGAGCTGTCAACAAGGAAGATGAACCCCAAGCCCCGGATGGAACAAGAGGTCAGTGGTTAGCACCTTGCATTCCATTAGAGATTCAGTCGTTTAGGAAATGAAATTATAAATGACTGAATAAATCCTGCAGTTAGAGCAGTTGCTGATTGCTCTGTGCATTCAAAATTTATCCTGTATGTGCCTCGGTTTGCAGGCTGATTGCTGTCTGCATTCACAAAATTCATGCTATGTCTGCCTGTGGTTGCTCTCTGCCTGTTGATGACCACTGAAGGCCCAGATTTAATGAGCTAATAAGCTAGCTCCAATCCATTTGATAACTTAATTGAGATGAAGGCAGTCGTGGAACACCTCGTGATAGTTCATTTTGGCGGCTCCACTTCGTAAATGCAGTTGTATTGTCTAGAACAGGTTTTCTATTCTTTCAATGAGCATTCTGGTTCTATGGTAGTGTACTAATGCAATACTATTATACACTGATGGTCCGTGGTTAGCAGAAAAAGTTTAGGTACCTGTGGAAGCCGACTCACAAAGGCTATTTAGAATTGGACATTTATAGCTTAAACATTCGAAGTCTCCACTCTATTTTAGCCCTTCAGTTATTTCCAGTGATATGTACAGCAGGGACTTCGTAAGATATTTATTGATTTCGTAGAACCTTTTCTTTGAGATTTTGTAGAAATGAAACTATGTAGTTTTCAGTACATATGTCACCTTGTGGATTTATTGTCTCTCGATATATTTCAGTTCAGTTATGTCGGCTTTTGATATGTGAATGCAAAGTCAGCCCTGAATGATACAGATCAATGTATTGTAAAATCTGAAAGTGCAATGTTCTTGTGTGCTGAAGTACTTCTATTTGTGTTGGTAGTTCATCTTTGTTTGATTCTTGTACATATTAAAATATGCATCGTATCCCTCACTTCATATAATTTCGTCTAATAGGTGTTCTGCTATGCCTTATTATGGCAATTGGAATATCTGCACTAATTCTTGGGTTATGGCTTATGCATTTGATTTGGATATACTACTGCATCATCAGGTGAAATGTGTATCTTTTGCAGTTTCACTTTTAACAAGCACATTAATATGCGTCAAAATACCCATATTATGCATCCTCTTTTTCTTGAAGGTAGAACCAAAATGGTTGGATCTGCAGTAAAGCTTCTACTTCTTATCACTGCCACTGATCTTTATCTTATGGTCGATATTTGGCATCCCGGAAAGTGCCTTTGCTGGATTATTTTATGGTTTCTATTACCAATAATGGCCACATTCGATGCAGTTGGAGAAGCCAAGGAAAAGCCATTTGTTTATTGTTTTGTGGTACATTTTTCTCTTCATCAAGAATGCTATTTGTTTGTGTTTATGCCATTCCTGCTTTGTTAGAACATATTTTACATTTCTCATTCCATCTAAAAACTGCAGGAGGGAACATGGAGTACTATTATTGGAATTTCTACAGTGGTCAGGGGTTTGAAAAAAAAATGATTTTCCACTCCTATTTATCAGTTATGGATGACCTCGTCTTTGGAGACTTCCTGATTGAAGGGCATATGAGATATGGTTTGCTTCTTGTTTGTGCTTAGTAGCTCTTTACCTTTGCGCCTCAAGATCAGAAAAAAATTCTGTGTTACCTTTCCTCTTTGGTCCTTTTAACATTATGACCTTCATCACATATGCAAACTAGCACCTTTTATGCCTGACCTCAGAGCTGAGAGAACCGAGCCCTAGATGCAATGCTCCGTATTTCGGCAGCACAGTTCTCTTCCTTGAAGAATTATAAATTGTAAATGTTGAGGACAAATATCTATCTGGAGATTGCTTCATATTCCCTCTGACATTGTTAACTGATGCTTGTGGACAATTCACCAATGTGTTATACTGTTATTTGCCTGATGAAAATTTCAGCTTACCAGGTCTTGGTAAGAACTCAATTCATGATGTCAGTGCTAGTAGTATAGACATAATTCAGACACCTAGAGCGGCGTACATTATTAGTTGTGTGCTCGGAGGACCATGTACTAAGTTTTTATTGAATTCTGCAATGTCATGTTGCCACTGATTTCGTAAGACGCTTTTTTATTGTTGTCCATGTGTACAACTCTGCAGTTCGCTATTGGATTTTGTAACGTATGAGTTGTGAAATATCTCTACAAATCGATTAATTTTGATCGAGTAGCTAACTGCTATAGCGACCTGGCCGACCACCTTGCGACGTACTTAAATAAACTTGCATCTATTTCGAGCAGCAACAGTGATAAGAAAAGGTGTAAAAAATTAGCTGCCCTGCATTTATACCTGGGTACTGAGATACTACATATGCAAGCGTTTGTGGTTGAGAGGAGATGGCTCTCGTGGGCAGTGGAGGCAACGACTCTGTGGTGACAGGCCTAAGAATCAACTCTGTGGTGAGTGTGTCAACGATGCAGATCGAGTATTTGTTAATCATGGAGGAGAGGTTGAACTGGAGGATAGCGGAGCATCAGTGTTGTCTTCGGGATCATACAAGTTATGGTTCAAGCGATCATCTTGTGAAATCAATGGTTTTCGGGGAGGTGTAATCCCATGTTTGGCCCATTGTATTCTGTTCATATGGTTATGGTTAACTGGTTCTTTTGTGTTCTGAAGGAACGGCTGACAGATCCAGAGATTCCTTTTTTTTTTGAGGGGAGGACTGGTAGGTGCACCGATAGGATGCAATAAATTGGCCGCTGTAGACGGCTGCCGTTGGTGCAGAATCGATATGGTCACGGCCCATATCGTTGCTGCGATTCTGAGCCGCATTGTGACACACGCCGTCGCTTTTACTACTGCAGGGCTGTGGGCCACGTGACAGGAGAAAGTGGTTGAATACCATTATTATACAGCTGCCTATACATTGTTGGTTACAAATCTTGGAACGAACTGACGAAGGGGATAAAGAGGGCAAGTGAGTCCGAGCTCAGAACAGCACATTCGGCTAGCCAGCTGTTTTGCCATACTGACATACGAGTCCACCATTTAAGGTTGGGACAAATAATAAGAATGATACGGAAGTCGTCAAAAGACCATAATTGAAAATAGAAATGTGATGCTTATTCAAAACAGTGCCCACTGTCAAGTCATGACTAAGGGATGGAAAGTGAACTTCACTTTTAATTAAAAGTTAAGGTTTGCATTATTTATAAAGCGGGATAAAAGTTTGTTTTGAGATAAAAAGCCGAGGTGCGATGGGCAGAAAATTGGTTCAACAAATGTTCGATTCGTTTTCACCCAGGCTGCATTTTGCTCGCTGCCTTTCAGATATCAATGTTGTACATTATCATCGAACTCAATCAAGAACAGCGGCATAACCACAATTTTGGCTGCCACAAATTAATCACCTACACGTCAAACCTTATGGGGGCACAAAACCTTGTGAACGTCCAGCTTCAACCAGTCTCTGTCCTGGCAACCGTTCCAGTGGCTCCGAGACACGCCACGTCGCCATCATTGGTAGCTTACCGTTTGACGACGAGTTTGAGCCAGAAAATTTAATCTAAAGCGTCAACCCTCCCTTCTCTTCGCCGATCGTTTGATCAGTAACAAAGCCACTGCAAGCTTTAGCAGCAACAGTCGGAGGTGGACATGTCCTGTAGCTGATCGGCGCCGTCGCTGTCGGCCCGGCTGGGCAGCCGATGCGACGACGCGATGGATCGCAAAGGAGATGCAGTTTCATCCCTCTGATCTCGATCAGATTCGCGCCTATAAGTTACGGGCGCGGAAGCTCAACTAAACGGAATTAGCGTTAGACACGTGCTTCGCCAGCCAGCAATGGGGAAGAAGCCAGAGAAGGAGTGCCCGAGGAAGAAGAAGCTCCAGAAGATGCAGAGCGCGGCGCAGCAGCAGAAGGGGAAGCTCTACATCATCGTCGCCTGCATCGCCCTGCTCGTCTGCGGCTGCTGCAGCAAACAACCAAAGCGTACGTACGTGTGCATACAAATACTACCCTCCTAAGTTGTTGTCATTTTATTGCCCTCGGACTCGGAGTCAGAGGCGGAGGGTGTGCACGGACATTTCAGTTGATGTATGAAGTGTGAACTCGGTCAGAGTCCTGCGATTATGAAATATTGCATGCAGACCACAAATATGTGCCCATACAAGTATATATGTGCATGAAATCGATCATTGCATATTGGCTACTGACAGATTAATTGGTTCAAGTTACTTATCGAACTACAGTCTTTGCTTATATGATTGCAGGTCAGAAACGGGATAGGAAGAAGTAGCTGGCGAAGAACGACAGATTGGCAAAAATACCATCAGCATAGAGTATCATTTTCCTTTCTAGCTACTCTGCTACTGGACTTGATTGGTAGGCTGGTATTTCTCTGTCCGAAAAAACTTGTCATCAAAAAGGATAAAAAGACATGTATCTAGAACTAATATACATTAGATACATCTCCATTTATTCATTTTGATGACAAGTATTTTCGGACGGAGGGAGTAGCACAGTAACGAGAGGGTGAAGTACTGGATATGTTTGAAGTTTGAACACGACAATATCGTTCATACTACTACTTGGTAGGTTGATGTTATCCGTGGGCTGCTCAGGAGACAAAACCGAAGAACACTGGCCAGGGAGGAAAGAGAAGAGGAATGAGCAATATAGTTAGATCATCTCTTCTCGCATAAATGCCTCTCCGTTTAAAGGGACGAACAATGGAACAAACACGAGAATAAAAACGTGAGGAAGCCTTAGTTTGCACATGTAAAAGAGCCTTTTGTACTTGCTTTTCAAGTTGATGCAGAATCTCTGATTTGTAAAGCGATTAGGTTTATATATAAAGACCACGAATGTAAGGAAATGGATGAAGCTAGCGAAAAGTCCATTCTGCACCCGAGCTCATATGCTCCCGCATGAACAGTAAAATCAAAAAAAATTCAAAAAATTCTAATTTTTTTTTGAGAGAAACATTGACAAAAGTTCGAAGTGCCTGCAAAAATTCATCATGAAATCACATTCGTGTAAGGCGTGGCAAAAAAAAAAAAACAAATTTAGTGCTTCAATATGCGTTTGAAAGTAGCTTTTTCAGAGTACTATTTTTTTTTTGCCACGCCTTCTAGAAATGTGATTTCATGACGAATTTTTGCAGGCACTTAGAACTTTTGTCAATGTTTCTCTCAAAAAAAATTTAGAATCTTTTTTTTTTCAAATTTACTGTTCATGCGGGAGCATATGTTACAAGATTATATGTCCACTATTGGACTATGAAATCGGTCAACCAGTGCAATCTCTACCGACCGTGTAATCTTTACCGACCGTGTAATCTCTTGTAAATACTTTCTCTCTTCTATAAAGCTATGGTACACCTTTGGTGTATCCTCGAAAAAAAGAAATCGGTCAACCAGTGCAGATTCGCCATGATGTCCTTTTTTTAGGAAGATTCGGGCAATACCTATTTGGCGCTTCAGGCACCGATTCTACTGTCTTTGCAAACCGGCTCCTGAAGCAGCTCACTCGCACGTCTAGTTGGGGGCTCATTTTTTTCTGTTTTCTTTAATGCGCCAAAAAACCTGCAAGTGCATAGGCGTGATTGCTATAGCTTTTCATTTCATTTCTTCTTTCTCTTTTCTTGGAACTGTTTTGTTCGTTTTTCTTTTTCTCTTTCTTTTTCTTTTCTTTGTTCTTTTTTCTTGGAAAGATTTTGTTCATTTTTCCTATATTTCTATTTTTTTGCTAAATGTCTTATCATTTTCTTCCAATTCGTGAATGTTTTTTCAAAATCGTTGAACTTTTCTTCAAGATCAGTGAACTTTTTTCTAAATTCAATGAACTTTTTTCAAAATAAATGATTTTGTTTTTCAAATTCATGCATTTTTCAAAATCGCAGAACTTATTTCAGAATTGATGAAAATTTTTCAGATTCTATGTATTTTTTAAATTCGATAGTTTTGTAAAATTCAATGAACTTTTTAAAATTTGATAAAATTTTCTAAAATTCAATGATTATTTTTAAAATTCCATGAACTTTTGAAATTTGATGAACTTTTTTCATTTTGAATTTTTTTTCAAATTCGATGAACTTTTTATAATTCAATGAACTTTTTCCAAATCGGTGAATTTCTTACAAAATTGATGAACTTTTATCATTTCCGAAAACTTTTTCCATTTTCTATGAACATTGTTTTAATTCGTGGTTGTTTTCAATGTTTTTTTAGAATTCATTTTCAAATTGATGCTTTCATTTGAAAATAATTTATTTGGTGTATATAATATATGTTAATTAAAGGAAGATTCAAGTTTCCGAATTGTTACCAACGACATGCGCTCGACGTAGTGGTTATTAGCGGCATCTGCCAATGCTTGCATTCAGAGTTCGAATCCTGCTTCTCCAATGACAGCGATTGGAACACATCTTTTTCAAAAAAAAAAAATCCGGTGTTTTCGAGTATTTTGGTTGGCTGACCCAGGAATGCGGTGCGTAAGCTAGGATGCAGAAGATCGCTTTTCATGGGAAATCCAATTAACCACCGTAGCATGGGCCAGCCCATTTAGCATTTTCCATTTCAGATATATTTTATTCTCCAAATTTCATACTCTGTTGTTGCTTTCGCAACCATTTTATTTTATTTTATTTATATTTTATTGTCATTTTACTAAAAATCTACTCCCTCCGTCCCATAATATAAGAGCGTTTTTTGACACTAGTGCAGTGTAAAAAACGTTCTTATATTATGGGAAGGAGGGAGTAGATTTTTTTGTTCTCTCTATTTTACATATTTATATTTTCCCACCTTTTCACGAATGCATGACAAAATTTACTTTTATTTTTGTTTCTATATTTCAATTTTTAAATAAACTATTTTCAAATACATAAACATTTCTTTTAATATATATAGTCATGTTTTATTATTTTTATAGGTGAACATCATGTTTATGTGACATTAACAATACTTTATAAGAATATTTATATTTGAACCATGCGAATAGTTCATCTACGTACCATCAACAAATATCTTGACAGACATGAACATTTAATTATAAAATACAAATATATATTTACTTTGATATCCATGAAATATTTTATTATAAACAACATATATATTTACTTTGATATCCATGATTTTTGTTTTTATAATAATTAATACTCTTACTAATAAACTATACTATAGGAAGTAAATATAAATACTAAGAATAAAATATGAACCTTGTTTAGTGGGTCACGCCAAATGTGGCCCATATCCAGAAGCTTCACGAAGAGTTGAGCTTTAAGCTGCATCTAGGAGCTCCTGCTTCTCTAATATCACACGCAACAGTTGTTCCCAACATTATGTTATTGTGCGTAAGGCCCGTCTCAAAATACTAAGATTGTCGTCATCCTGTCTTTTGGGGACAAATACGGCGGTGCCATCAATAACTGATTTTTTATTATTATTTTGCATAATTTTATTATTATTATTCCCTGTTCGTTGCAACAATATCTTTCTAGTCTGGAAACACTATGTATGGGATGACAAAATGATTTTTAAAACTTGTTCGTTAATCTCATGAATGTGGTACTTGCATTAGTTAACTCAAAAGATATGGCTAACCACTCATCTAATCCGATTATAGGTTAGAATGTTGTTTTCCATTCATATCCTAGTTTCACATTAATTTGATGCTATGCAGTATGCAAATCAACTTTGAAGAACATGGTAGAGCCACTTAGTTCATCCAGCATATCATATAACTTAGGATAGGATGACAATAAAATAGTAATACTATTAATAGCAGGAAATTGGGTATGAGCTGGGCATTGAAAACAAGTTCCTGACCATGGAAGCACTTACAGTGGATTCACTTCATGCTGACAACACTAATACTGATGATTAGTGTGTCTCTTTTCTTATGGGTTTGGCAAACCCCTAAATTTGCTACTTATATGCTCTGGTTATTGCTGCTACTTTATGAGAAGCTTTTGTGTAATAATTATGTGACAGACTTCAGTGTTGTTTATTTGCATGTGGCATTTGTGTGCCATGTGGATTGCTTCTCTTATTTTGAACTATCTTTATGAGAAATTCATGTAGAAACTAGAATGTTTTGTATTGGAATGTCAGAGGTCTAAATGCTGAGGCTAGGCAAAGGGCAGTCAAACAGAAAATGGAGGAGAGCCAGTGTGCTATTGCTTGTTTTCAGGAAACCAAATGCGTCTCTTTTGATATTAAGGCAATTAGAAACTCCTGTCCTAGGAGGTTTGATTGCTTTGCTTTTTCTACTTCTATGGGTGCTTCTGGGGGGATCCTTGTTCTCCGTTTTTGTGGGGACACTTTTGGAAGTTCACCAACATGCTGTGGTGGTTGAATTTGTTTCTAGGCAAAATAATGAGCAATGAACTTTGGTCTCTGTTTATGGACCTTGTCAGGGTGAAGCAAGAGACATGTTTGTGAGTTGGCTTTATAACTTGCATATCCCCTTGGGGCAGCATTGGCTCCTGGTAGGGGATTTTAATTTTATTAGGTCCATTGAGAACATAAACTTGCCCGGGCTGATTTAAATGACATTTTTATCTTTAATGAGATCATTGGTCACCTGGGTCTCTTGGAATTGCCTCTCAAAGGAAGATCCTTTACTTGGTCAAACATGCAGGACAACCCTCTCTTGGAACACCTAGACTGGTTCTTTACTTCTGTGGATTGGATATCTCAATATCCTACGACTGAAGTGATCCCTCTAGTAAGAACTGCATCTGATAATGTACCATGTGTGGTCACAACCAAAACATCCATTCCCAAATCAAATCTTTTTAGATTTTAAAATTATTGGCTAGTACTTGAGGGGTTTATGGAGTGTGTGGAGAATTCATGGCAGAAATCCTCAAGGAAAGGCCATATCACTTCTAGTATGAGGATGAGCCTCAAGAGGTGGCAGATGAATGTCTCCAAGCTCAAAGATCTGATAGCAAAATGCAATCAAGTGGTACTGCTTTTGGATGAGTTGGAAGAACTTAGGCCTTTATTTAGACCTGAGTTTAACTTTAGAAAGATTGTTAAACTTCATGTGGAAAAATGGCTTCATCTTCAATTTTAATATTGGAAGAAGAGATGTACTATTTGGTACATAAAAGTAGGTGAATAAAACACAAAGTTCTTTCATGCAATGGCCACTGAGAGACACAGGAGGAATTCATTTTCCAGCTTGAGGTTACTTGATGGCACTGTGGTTACATAACACTCTCAGATGGAGGGGGTTATCTGGAATTGTTTTAAGAACAGAATGGGAGTTTCAAGAGGGATTAGGATGGGTTTTGATTTATCTGCTTTAATCACTCCTATTGAGGGGCTTCATGTGTTAACTAAACCTTTTGAGAAGGAAGAAATGGATAACACTGTGAAACACATGCCAATAGATAAAGTTCCTGGGCCCGATGGTTTCAATGGCCTCTTCATTAAGAAATGTTGGCACATCATTGCTAAAAGATTTTTATGAGTTAGCTCAGGCTTTCTATGATGGAACTGCTGCTCTTGAGAATATTAATGGGTCTTACATCACTCTCCTAAAAAGTTGGCACCAGAGGAAGTTGGAGACTACAGACCTATATCTTTGACTGGGATGGGCTTGAAGTTTCTCCCTAAAATGGCAGCTAATAGATTCCAAGGTATGATCATGCAATGCATCCATAAGAACCAATATGGTTTTATTAAGAGCAGAACAATTCAGGATTGCATTGGTTGGACCTTTGAATATTTACGCCAGTCCCATCAGTCCAAGAGGCCTATTGTCATACTTAAGCTTGATTTTGAGAAAGCTTTTGACTCTCTGGAACATGAGGCCATTGTTCAAATCTTGAGATATAAATGCTTTAGTGATAAATGGATTCTTTGGATGCAATAGTTGCTCTCTACTGGCACATCTTCAGTCTTGCTCAATGGTGTGCCTGGGAGAAAGTTCCTTTGTAAAAAGGGAGTCAGACAGGCACTACAAAAAAATACACTTCCGTGATGATACGTGTTTGTCACAGTAGGTCGCGTTTTTTGCCATGCATGTACATCCATGACAAATCTATGACAGAATCAAGATAGTCATACCTGTGCTGTCGTATAAGTGTTCCATGACATTACCAAAATTATCATCACAAAAGTGTCCACTTCCATGACGATAAATCGCGCGTCACAGAAGTGCTTTCGTCAAGGGTGACCGACACGTGGCATCCACCGTAATGGAACGCCGTTAAGCTATCGGGTCGGGTTTTGAATCCGATAACCCGTTAACAGCCCCGACCAATGGGGATTTTCCACGTGTAAAATTATCATTGGCTGGAGGAAACACGTGTCGACTCATCGTTGGGACAGATGTCATCCACTCATTCGACAGAAGTCGCCTATGATACGTCGACACGTGGCAGGCCCAACAGAGGCCCATTCCTGTGAAAAGGCCGGCCCATTTGACTTGGTCAAAAGGTGGCGGGCAGGCCCATGGAAAGCCTGTTAACGGCCTGTTCGCATATAGCCCATTTACGCCCGCTAACCCAAGGCCCGTTCGCCCTATCCGAATTAGGCCCGATGAGCGTCATCTGGGCCATCCAATATGATTCCAAATTGTTTTCGCCGGCCCATGTATGGCCCATGACGTCTTCGCCCATATGAGGCCCTATGTAACTCTTGGCCTACTAACGGCCCGTGGTGAAACGCCCGCAATGAACAAAGGTGTCACTTTACACCCATAAACGGCCGTGAGTGAAATCGCCCATAATGAACAAGATATCACTTTATACCCATTAAGGGCCCGTTATTCAGTTGGGCCATTTCCGGCAAATGTTATCTTTCGGCCTTCTCGAGCCCATTTATTCTTGGGCTCATTTCAAAGATTCGTTTACTTACGGCCCGTTCTTGCTCATTTTCGCTTGTGGGCCAAATTCAGCCCGTGGTTACATTAGCCCGCTTGTGGTCCGTTAATCGTTGGGCGTTTTCATAGCGTCATCAAATCGGCCTATTAACGATGGCCCGTTATGGTCATCTGACCCGTATAAGGCCCATTGATGATACGACCGTAGAAGCCCCATTGTTTCTACTACCGTAGAAGGCCCATTGTTTCTATGGCCCGTAGAAGGCCCATTGTTTCTATGGCCCGTAGAAGGCCCATCGCTTCTACTGACCGTAGGAGGCCCAAAGGTCACTACAAGAAATATTAGCCCATGGTTATTGTGGCCTAGTTTTAAAAAGAACTGCACCGACAACAAGCAAACAAATAAACAAGACAACAAGGAAATAAATAAGCAAGCAACTTATGCTAGGCTATCACAATTGTTACACATATTACATCCATTGGGCATCAAAGTTCGCCACCAAGGCAAATATAGGAACAAAGCAGCATATCATATACATCGGTTGTCAAAGTTGGCGACCAACGCAAATAAACGCCAGACAAAACAAATCCAGAACTGAAACCACTTGAAGATCTCAAGAAACAATATCCTGGTACCCATAATGTCGGCAAGATGCTTAGCAAGCTTATTAACTTTCTCTTGTTTGGCGCTTAAATCCTCCAAATATTTGTTGCACCGTAAAATATGCATCTGAATTCTCAGGACTTCCTCGGTCCTTCACTTCTGTCACAAAGACATCGATCGATGTCTTTCAACTTGAAGTTGAGACTCAAGAAGACGAACTGATTCAGCAAATGAGTTCGAAGAGCTTGGGCCAGCAGTAGTGGCCAGTAACTCGAACACTATCAAGACAGGACTTTTGGGTTCCCTCACTGTCGTCAAGATAGTTTTTATCAGCTTTCTTGGGGACCAACAGGGATGTCTCACTATCTTGAACCTTATCTGCATTACTTCCTTTACCATTGGATAATGCGGTACTGTTCTCCAATATTTTGTCCGCATTCTAAAAGAGAAACAAGCAGACACATCACATGTTTACCATGTTGTATATGAAACTCATTTTGGTAAATGAGTTCAGTAGTAAAGTGGACAGGATAATAGCATGAAACAAACATATATCTATGTACCATGGTCACTTTATGGTCTATATCATTCTAGTTTTTGTTGCCAAATCAAGATAGAGACACAGTTCAAATAATATTTGTTCAAGACAAAGCAGAATAGACAGAATATAAGTGTGGGTAACTATAGAGCAATAACAACACTTGTAATGTGCATGACATGAGAACATAACTGTCTATTCAATTGAAACTGAAATCAACATAGAGCAGGTTACAATAGCAAACCAGTTAAAGAAACAGGTTTAAAACATACCTGTTGCGCCATTGGAGTTTCAATTCCATCCTTCAAATTTGAAAATAGTCGTTATGAGTAAATACAGTAATGCAAGAGCAAAGGAGTATGAACCATAGCTACAGAACCTGACCTGAGAACAAATCTTCTTCTCCTTTAAGCGTTGAGTTGGGATTTAGAGTGGTGGTCCTCGTGCTTTGGGCACTGCAGTTCCCTTACTAACCGCTCGTGTTTGGGTGCTCTATGGTGGAGACGGTGATGTGTCAACTGGAACTGGGTTACTATCTGCCGGGGTTGGGGTTAGAAGGGGTGTAGCTGGTTCTCTGTCCAACTGGGTAGGGGTACAATCTGCGAGAATCTGGGTTATGTGTGGTGGATCTGGTCCTTGGGCAAGTACAACCGTGGTTCTATCTGCATCAACTGGTAGCACTATCTTTTCTGAAGACTGTGTTGTTACTCCCTTAGATACTGCCATCACGCTCTCCAATTCAAATGGCTGATAAACAAGAAAAGTAATTGAAATTATAGACATTGTATGATAGATAGGTGCAATGGATAGTGGGGAATAAAAGAGGGCATGAAATAATTCATATTTATGTTGTCTAACCAAACAGGATAGCATGACACAATTTCACATATATGATGACTAACTAAACAGGATAGCATGACACAATTTCACATTATGATGGCTAACTAAAAAAGATGGAAAGACATAGTTCAAAATATGAGACTATGTAAACAGGATGACATGACATAACTATATAATGTGTTTATTAAATAGGTTGGCATGCCATAATTCACATACATTCATGAATAGAATGCCATAATTCTAAATATGATGACTGTAAACACTAAACAAGATGAGATGATATAACTATATGATGTCTTTATTAAATGGGTTGCCATGCCATAATTCAGATAGATGATGTGTATGTACTATGTAAACATGATGGCATGATATAATTCAAATATATGATTTATATAGTAAGCAAGTAAGCAGATGGCAATCTATATATGATGTAAAAACTAAGCAATGCAAGACAACATGCATGACATGGGTAATATAACCCTGCCAAGTTTGAGCATAGACCTTAGGGGGGAAATAGGACTGGTCATCAGTCTCTGAATCCTCCTCTGAGGAGTCTCTGTAGCCAGCAAGATGTCTGCTTCAGCAGGTAGCATTGTCTGCTCTGAATAACTTGTTTTCACTCCAGATACTTCCATCACTGCTTCAAATGGCTGATGCACAGGAAGAGTAGTTGAATATACAAACATTATCGACAAATGGAACACGTAATATAAAAAAATGATAGCATGGTATAATTCACATACATGATGATTGGCTAAAGAGCATGGCATTGCATAATTCACATATATAATGCCTTTGCAACAAGATAGCATTGTATAATTCACATATATGATGTCTTGCAACAAGATGGCAATGCATAATTCACATATATGGTAATTAGACACTGAACAAGTGGCATTCACACAAATCATGTCTAAACTAATCAAATGGCATAGCAATGCGAGACACCATACACACGATATGAGGAACATAACCCTGCCAAGTTAGAGCATACACCTCGGGGGGGGGGGGGGAATAGGACTGGTCATCTGTCTCTGAATCCTCCTCTGAGGAGCTATCCTTAAGCAGCGAGATATGCGCTTCGTCAGATAGCATAGTCTGCTCAGAAGACCTTGTTTTCACTCCAGAATTTCCCATCACCATGTCAAATGGCTGATGCACACGAAGAGCAGTTGAATGTACTAACATTGTTGACAAATGTAATATGTAACGAAAAAAAGGATGGCCTGATATAATTTACATATAAGATGACTGGCTAAGCAGGAAGGCATTGCAAAATTCACATATATGATGCCTGGCTAAACAAGGTGGCATTGCATAATTCACATAAACGATGAATAAACTAGACAGATGGCATTCACACAAAGGATGTCTAAACTAAGCAGATGACATATTTGATGTATAAAGTAAGCAATGCAAGACACCATATGCATGATATAACCAACATCAGCATGCCAAGTTAGAGCGAAGACCTCAGGGGGTAAATAGGAGTTATCTTCTCCTTCTGAATCCCCCTCAGAACAGATATCTTCCTCTCAATTACAATCCGAAATGCATGGAGGGGGGGGGGGCTACCTTTGCGCCTACCATGGAGCGACGTCTGCATGAAATTATATTGCCATGCAAGGCTCGTCTCTTTTGCTCTACATGTTCAGTTCCATTGCTTACAATAACTGTCGTGCATAGGAATAAAACATAGTGAGATTATGTAAGGAGTGCATGCAGAAATCCAGAGTGATTAGACACTAAGTACCAAAGTTGCAGTTTTTAACTTCTTTAGATTTAAGTGGAGTTTAGGCACAAGTTTAACATTCACAATACATAACAAGCAAGCATGCAAAGAGTATATGAACAACGGAAAGTAAAGCATGCAACTTGCAAGAATGTAAAGGGAAGGGTTTTGGAGGATTCAAACGCAATTGGAGACACAGATTTTTTTTGTCGTGGTTCCGATAGGTGGTGCTATCGTACATCCATGTTGATGGAGATTTCAACCCACGAAGGGTAACAGTTCTTGCGAGTCCACGGAGGCTCCACCCACAAAGGGTCCACGAAGAAGCAACCTTGTCTATCCCACCATGGCCGTCGCCCACGAAGGACTTGCCTCACTAGCGGTAGATCTTCACGAAGTAGGCGATCTCCTTGCCCTTACAAACTCCTTGGTTCAACTCCACAATCTTGTCGGAGGCTCCCAAGTGACACCTAGCCAATCTAGGAGACACCACTCTCCAAGAAGTAACAAATGGTGTGTTGATGATGAACTCCTTGCTCTTGTGCTTCAAATGATAGTCTCCCCAACACTCAACTCTCTCTCACAGGATTTGGATTTGGTGGAAAGAAGATTTGAGTGGAAAGCAACTTGGGGAAGGCTAGAGATCAAGATTCATGTGGTAGGAATGGAATATCTTGGCCTCAAGACATGAGTAGGTGGTTCTCTCTCAGAAATAGGATGCTGGAAGTGTAGGCTTGTTCTGATGGATCTCTCCTCGAGTGAAGAGGAGGTGGAGGGGTATATATAGCCTCCACACAAAATCTAACCGTTACACACAATTTACCAAACTCGGTGGGACCAAATCAACAAACTCGGTCGGACCGATTTAGTAAACCTAGTGACCGTTAGGGTTTTCGGTGGGATCGATATGCAACTCGGTAGGACCGATATGGTTAGGGTTAGGGCATAACGTAATCTCGGTGAGACCGATTACACAAACTCGGTGAGAGCGATTTTGGTAATTAGCTAACCAGAGAGTTGGTCAGGCAAACTCGGTGGGACCGATTACACAACCTTGGTGGGACCGATTTTGGTAATGGACATACACAGAGAGATTACAATCCCATCTCGGTGAGACCGAGATCCCTATCGATGAAACCGATTTGCCTAGGGTTTGTGGCAGTGGCTATGACAACTGAACTCGGTGGCGCCGGATAGAAAGAATCGGTGGTGCCGAGTTTGACTTTAGATTTAGTTCATATGTGTGGAAGTGGGAAAGTAGTTGAGGGTTTTGGAGCATATCACTAAGCACTATGGAGCAAGAAACTCATTAAGCAACACCTCATCCCTCCTTGATAGTATTGGCTTTTCCTATAGACTCAATGTGATCTTGGATCACTAAAATATAAAATGTAGAGTCTTGAGCTTTAAGCTTGAGCCAATCCTTTTTCCTTAACATCTTGAAGGGGTTCCCACATCCTTTAGTCCATGCCACTCCATTGTTGAACTTATCTGAAACATACTAGATAAAAGTGTTAGTCCAACAAGAGATATGTTGACATTAATTACCAAAACCACCTAGGGAGCACTTGTGCTTTCAATCTCCCCCTTTTTGGTAATTGATGGAAACATTAATCAAAGCTTTAGATAAATATATAAAGAATAGCAAGTAAAGCTTCGGAAAGACATGTAACAAGCATAGGCTCCCCCTACATGTATGCAATCATGTGAATATGGAATATAGAAGCATGTGAGAGCATAACCATGATAGAGTAGGCAATGTGTTACATGTATCTTGGCCATATGCATCAGAGCAAAGAATATTAAATAAAATACCTTCATGCTCATGAGTCCTTCTTGCAAACAGTATGTACACCAGCAAGAATTCCCCATACACATGATTGTGATGCATATACTTACCTTGTAGTCTTGAGTTGGCTTAGGATGGAATGAACCTGCGTAAACAAGGTTAGATAACACAGGTACATCTACTAGCCAGAGCAAACAGAAGAAACCACAAGAATATCAAGACTGGGATGACATGTAGAGAGTGAGTACAGAGTACCACATTGGATTAGACATGTCCCCAAGAGTAAAGATATGCAATGAATTTAGATGATTTCTTTCCCTTAGATGTCTTGCTCCCCCTGAATCTAGCATGGGATATTGGGAGAAGATAGGGAACAGAAAACAGAGCTGAAAGATATAAATGAACAGATCTAATGCAAATAAGCACATATGAACATGTCTTTCCCCCAAGAAGACATGTGGCATCTCTCCTCTTGAACATCAAGCATCTGGGATCCTTGAGTATTCTCTCCCCCTGGAGATTTCTCTTTCTCTCCCTTTGGAAGTGAAGCTTTGATGTGATCTCTCTCTCCCCCTTTGACATCAATTTCCAAGAAGGGTCTTCTAGAATCTGTTGTGAATGGGTTTGGTCCTGGAGTCCCAACACAAAGCACTGGATAAAAATGTGATGCTTGTAGAGGACAACATTCATTGAGTGGAGCTAGATCAAAAGAAGACAAAGAATAAGTGGCAAACTATTTTTCCTATTGTGAAATTGGTGGCACCGAGTGGTATGCTTCGGTTGTACCGAAAGGATTCGGTTGGACCGAAAACAAGAAATCGGTGAAACCGAGTTCATCACAGAGAAAACACTTGTCACCTCAGCTCACTAGACTAGTAAGATCTCACAAAGATTTGCAAGGTATTTACTGAAAGATATGCAATGAATTTGATGCAGGAGATGCAGAGCAAACAGAAAAGAAAATAAAGAAATCTAGATGAAGTTTTTTTTGAAGAGGGAAACAAATATGCATGAGACAAATGCAAAAGCACAGAAATGAACACGAGAGAACTTCATCTAGAGATGGTCGGTGACAAAGTCACCTATGTTAGAGTATATTGACTTAGGAGTCAAGTGAGATCACTTGATCATAGGTCATACTCATCGTTTAAGCTAAAAATGGGGTTACCATTTTTCATTTAAGCAACTTGATCTATTCACATCTTGTTGAGTTGCTTTAGCTCATGACTCGGAGTAAAGCTTCCCTAAGATGGAATAACATACCTTGGTTGGTGGTGTTGACCATGTAGTTGAACTTGTGTGGGTTGCTCAAGGTTAATGTAGCTCATCAAGAGTTGGGAGAACCACTTGGAATTTGAGTCCATCTACCTACATGGGTTAGTTCTTTTAAGGAGTAGCACTTGTGTATCCGAAAATGATAATCATGAAGCTCAACATAGAGTTTGTCAAAGGATATGTTTGAATGATTCCGTGCTTCCTTGTCTTCAACCACCATAGTGTAGAGACTTGGTGATGTAGAGATTGCTCAAGATGTGAGTAGATTACAATCTCATGGAATTTGTTTCAACCAAGTACCTACATGGGTTAGATAACATGCAAGATGCAAATATATCCAAGACATGAGATTTTCCTCATAAGAGAGATATCATGGATTAGTCATAATCTCATGTCTTGCATGTATCCAATGGAGTTTCTACTCCAAGTTTGAAGCATCAATGATGTTCAATTCTCCTCTCAACCTGCAAAACACTTTCTCATCAAGAGGTTTAGTGAATATATCCGCTAATTGCTTTTCGGTGCGAACGTGCTTAAGATTAATGTCACCCTTAGCAACATGATCTCGAAAGAAATGATGATGAACTTCAATATGCTTTGTTCGAGAATGTTGTACAGGATTATGGCCAATTTTGATAGCACTTTCATTGTCACAAAGCATTGGAATATGTTTCACATATATCCCATAATCTTTAAGAGTTTGATTCATCCAAAGTAATTGAGCACAACATGAACCAGCGGCAATGTACTCCGCTTCGGCGGTAGATAAGGATACCGAGTTTTGTTTCTTGGAAGACCAAGACACAAGAGATCTACCAAGAAATTGACAAGTACCCGAAGTGGACTTTCTATCAACCTTGTCTCTGGCATAGTCCGAGTCGGAGTAGCCAACAAGATCGAAAGAGGCCCTCTTAGGATACCATATGCCAAAATTTGGTGTATGAATTAAGTATCTCACTATCCTTTTTACGGCCTTAAGATGACATTCTTTAGGAGCAGCTTGATATCTTGCACACATGCACACACTTAGCATAATATCGAGACGTGAAGCACATAGGTATAACAATGAACCAATCATAGAGCGATAAACCTTTTGGTCAACTGGTTTACCATCTTTGGTCAAATCAAGATGTCCACTAGTAGGCATGGGTGTAGACATACCTTTGCACTCTTGCATATTGAACTTCTTGAATAAGTCCTTAGTGTACTTCATTTGAGAGACAAAAGTACCTTCCTTAGTTTGCTTGATTTGCAACCCAAGAAAGAATTTGAGTTCACTCATCATTGACATCTCAAACTTCTCCGACATTAGCTTCCCAAACTTTTCACTAAAATGAGGGTTAGTTGAACCAAATATAATATCATCAACATAGATTTGGCACACAAATAGTTCTCCATTGACCTTTTTAGTAAAAAGTGTGGAATCAATTTTCCCAATTTCAAAGCCTTTTTCAATAAGGAACTTGGTCAAGCATTTATACCACGCTCTAGGAGCTTGTTTAAGACCATAAAGGGCTTTGTGAAGTTTGTAAACAAGATTTGGTTTCTTAGGATTGACAAAGCCGGGAGGTTGTTTAACATAAAATTCCTCCTCTATTTCACCATTTAGAAAAGCACTTTTAATGTCCATTTGGTACAAGGTGATATCATGGTGATTAGCATAGGCAAGTAAGATGCGAATGGACTCAAGTCTAGCAACGGGAGCATAAGTCTCACCATAGTCCATATCTTCGACTTGTGTGTAGCCTTGGGCGACGAGACGTGCTTTGTTGCGAACTACTTGTCCATCTTCATCTTGCTTGTTGCGAAACACCCATTTGGTACCGATGATGTTGTGGTTGTTGTCGGGCTTCTCAACCAATGTCCAAACTTGGTTTCTCTCAAAGTTGTGTAGCTCTTCATGCATAGCATTTATCCAGTCCGGATCTTCCAATGCTTCTTCGACCTTCATAGGTTCAATGCTAGAGATGAAAGAATAGTTTTCACAAAAGTTAGCTAAACGAGTTTTAGAGCGAGTGATTCTCCCGATTTGAATATCATTGTAGATTTGCTCTACGGGATGGTCTTTAGCAATTCTTGCTCGAACTCGTGAAAGCTTTTGCTTGGGTCTTGGTTGAACATCTTCTTCATCTTGTTCTTCTTCTTCTTCTTGATCTTCTTTATTGTTGGCATTGTTGTTTTCTTGTCGTGGTGGAGAAGGAGGTTGTTGATGTTCGTGATGTTCTTCCTCGTTTTCTTCATATTGGTGTATTCCACTTGTGGATGCTTCCGTACCAACTCTTGGTTCACCTTGTCGTGAAGTAGAAGCTTCCACTTGGACAGACGAAGTACTCTCCTTCACCTCCGTTGGACGGACCTTGCCAATAGACAAGTCTTGGATTGCTTCCGAAGGATCTTTGTCTCCTACATCAATTGGCAATTGCTCTACTTGCAAGCCGTTAGATTCATCAAACTTCACATCTACCATCTCTTCAACCTTTCGGGTGAAATTGTTGTAGACACGGTAAGTGTGAGAGTTTGAGCCATAACCTAGTAGGAAACCTTCATGAGACTTAGGAGCAAATTTTGAACGACGATGCTTATCAAGAATGTAGCACTTTGAGCCGAATACTTGAAAGTATCCAACTTGGGGTTTGTTACCGGTGAGGAGCTCGTATGTTGTCTTGCCGAGTAGCTTGTGAAGATACAAGCGATTTGTTGCATGACAAGCTGTCTCAACCGCTTCTGCCCAAAAGTGCTTCGGCGTCTTGTACTCATCAAGCATCGTTCTCGCCATTTCGATGAGCATCCGGTTCTTCCTCTCAACAACTCCATTTTGTTGAGGTGTGTATGTAGCCGATAACTCGTGTGAAATCCCTTCTTCGTCAAGAAAGGTGTCCACATTTGCGTTCTTGAACTCCGTTCCGTTGTCGCTGCGAACCTTCTTGATCTTCACTTCAAATTGATTTTGGGCCTTCCTAGCGAAGTTTCTGAAGATCTTTTGGACCTGCGATTTATCATCGAGAAAGAACACCCACGTAAATCTTGAAAAATCATCAACTATAACTAGACCAAAAGAATTTCCACCGAGACTTTTGTAAGCATTGGGACCAAAGAGATCCATATGAAGAAGCTCGAGTGGCCTCCTTGTGGTCATGATGTTCTTCACGGGATGCCTTCCTCCAACCTGTTTACCTGCCTGACAAGCACTGCAAAGTCTATCCTTATCAAATATGACATTGTTAACTCCAAGGATATGATTTCCTTTAATAAGCTTGTCAAGGTTTTGCATGCCAACGTGACCTAGTCGTCTATGCCATAACCAACCTTTAGAGGATTTAGCAATAAAGCAAGTTCTAGGTTGAGCCTTTTTTTTAGTGAAATCAACAATCTATAGATCACCTCTACGCACACCGGTAAAGACCATTTTATGATTATCTCTACGAAACACTTGGCAATCTACTTTAGTAAATAGGACATTGAAACCGAAATCAGCAAGTCTAGATACTGAAAGTAAGTTGTATCCAAGAGATTCAACGAGCATGACATTTTGTATGGAGCTATCATGTGATATGGCCACCTTACTGAGGCCAACCACCTTACCCTTTGAGTTGTCACCAAAAGTGACATACTTTCGAGGACCATCGTTTTCAGCAAGCTCACGAAACATGTCTTTATCTTCGGTCATGTGATCGGTACATCCACTATCAAGAACCCATTCCTTTCCACCTACCATATATCCCCGAAGATTTGCCATAAGACCAAAATGTCTCATTGCATCGTCAAGATCAAAGTCACTATCATCATCCTCATCATAGTATCCATGTTCAACATCGTCATGTGGTGGATCAAGTCCTAGAGAGGATAATTCGTTAGAGTGAGTTTGACAATGATCTTGCTTATGAATTCTTATAGCTTCGGAAATAATATCACCAATAATTCCAACATCTCCTTTGGTACGCATAAGGTTTGTAAGTTCAAATAGACGGTCACCAATCATAGGATCACTAGTATTCATCTTACTCAAGGCAATAGACTTATAGAGAATCTCGTCTAGATTTTTCAAGGAATAATTTGGAAAGCGTTCCTCAAGGAATTTCCATATAGTGTAGGCACACTCAAGAGTAGGCAAGTTTCTAGGCAAGCCTCTAGTGATAAGATTAACAGTTCTAAGATTCCTAATCATGTCAATTGATTCATCAAGGGTAGGATGCATAGGATCAACATGAGGTGCACAAGGGCTAGCAAAGTACTTGTTCAAATGATATTGATTGAAAATCACAAGCATCTCATTTTTCCACTCATGAAAATACTCTCCATCAAGAATAGGCACTCTATGTCTAAGACTCCCCAAAGAAGACTCATCCATCTTCCTCCAATGGTGATTAAGCAAAGGCAATGGAGACCAAAGCTCTGATACCACTTGTAGGATCTTGAGAAGAGGTGTCTAGGGGGGGTGATTAGACACTAAGTACCAAAGTTGCAGTTTTTAACTTCTTTAGGTTTAAGTGGAGTTTAGGCACAAGTTTAACATTCACAATACATAACAAGAAAGCATGCAAAGAGTATATGAGCAGCGGAAAGTAAAGCATGCAACTTGCAAGAATGTAAAGGGAAGGGTTTTGGAGGATTCAAATGCAATTGGAGACACGGATTTTTTTGTCGTGGTTCCGATAGGTCATGCTATCGTACATCCATGTTGATGGAGACTTCAACCCATGAAGGGTAACAGTTGCGCGAGTCCACGGAGGGCTCCACCCACGAAGGGTCCACGAAGAAGCAACCTTGTCTATCCCACCATGGCTGTCGCCCACGAAGGACTTGCCTCACTAGCGGTAGATCTTCACAAAGTAGGCGATCTCCTTGCCCTTACAAACTCCTTGGTTCAACTCCACAATCTTGTCGGAGGCTCCCAGGTGACACCTAGCCAATCTAGGAGACACCACTCTCCAAGAAGTAACAAATGGTGTGTTGATGATGAACTCCTTGCTCTTGTGTTTCAAATGATAGTCTCCCCAACACTCAACTCTCTCTCACAGGATTTGGATTTGGTGGAAAGAAGATTTGAGTGGAAAGCAACTTGGGGAAGGCTAGAGATCAAGATTCATGTGGTAGGAATGGAATATCTTGGCCTCAAGACATGAGTAGGTGGTTCTCTCTCAGAAATAGGATGCTGGAAGTGTAGGCTTGTTCTGATGGCTCTCTCTGCGAGTGAAGAGGAGGTGGAGGGGTATATATAGCCTCCACACAAAATCTAACCGTTACACACAATTTACCAAACTCGGTGGGACCGAATCAACAAACTCGGTCGGACCGATTTAGTAAACCTAGTGACCGTTAGGTTTTTCGGTGGGACCGATATGCAACTCGGTAGGATCAATATGGTTAGGGTTAGGGCATAACGTAATCTTGGTGAGACCGATTACACAAACTCGGTGAGACCGATTTTGATAATTAGCTAGCCAGAGAGTTGGTCAGGCAAACTCGGTGGGACCGATTACACAACCTCGGTGGGACCAATTTTGGTAATAAGTTAACCAGAGTGTTTGCATTGTAATCTCGGTAGTACCGATTGCACAAACTCGGTGAGACCGATTTTGGTAATGGACATACACAGAGAGATTACAATCCCCTCGGTGAGACCGAGATCCCTATCGGTGAAACCGATTTGCCTAGGGTTTGTGGCAGTGGCTATGACAACTGAACTCGGTGGCGCCGGATAGAAAGAATCGGTGGGGCGGAGTTTGACTTTAGGTTTAGGTCATATGTGTGGAAGTGGGAAAGTAGTTGAGGGTTTTGGAGCATATCACTAAGCACTGTGGAGCAAGAAACTCATTAAGCAACACCTCATCCCTCCTTGATAGTATTGGCTTTTCCTATAGACTCAATGTGATCTTGGATCACTAAAATGTAAAATGTAGAGTCTTGAGCTTTAAGCTTGAGCCAATCCTTTGTTCTTAGCATCTTGAAGGGGTTCTCACATCCTTTAGTCCATGCCACTCCATTGTTGAACTTATCTGAAACATACTAGATAAAAGTGTTAGTCCAACAAGAGATATGTTGACATTAATTACCAAAACCACCTAGGGAGCACTTGTGCTTTCAGGTAGCAACCTGTGGATAGACCCAAAAACAATAATAGCAGACAGATAATGGCTTCAGTTAATAAATACAGATAATGGCTTCTTTACTGTTTGTTTCCCACCCAACATGAAACTCATAGTAGACACCGGAGATTAACCAGATAGTAGATAGATACTATTGATAGCGGCCCCGATATGTACCCCACAACCATTTAAAAACTCAAGTTTGAACATTAGTTTGGAGCTAACTCAGAGTCTAATTGGTGAACAGGACGATAAAGTAGGATGTAATATTAAGCGATGCATAACATAAGCAGACACGAAAGAGTGCGACCTCTCTTGCGGACTCGTGTAGTCCTCGAGGTCATCTGCTCGGTTGATGATGGTAATGCAGTTTTCATGGCTGCCAGCGGCGGGGAAGAAGATCTGAGGCGGCGAAAGACAGTCCGGAGGCCGGATCCCTGCTGTGCTGGACCCTTCTGTTGTTGGAGCAGCTGAGCTGGGGTGGACGACGGCGCAGCAGGAGCGGGACAAACCACGCAAGATTTTCTTTGACAACTATCTATAAGAGAAGTAATTCTGTAAGGGCTCGTTTGAATTGGAGGATTCCAACAATGCAGGGATAGGAAATAGACAGGAATAGGATAGGAATGCACGTGCAAAACAGAGAATTTAAAAACACAGGATTTCTGCCAATCTGGGTGTTTGATTCACAACAATTGGAAGATCACAGGATGCAAAGAAGCATGGTGAGATTAAGTCAAACCACAAGAAAATGTACGGTTATAATGCTATTATGCTACTATCTCTTAGTCTTGTGCTTCATGAATAGGAATTTGAAAAGGAGGACAAGTGAAAATTAAAATTCCTACGTTTTTTCTTTCAAGGAGACACTAAAGGAACAAATCCGTGTGCTCAGTGGACAATATATATAACATGTAGAGTAAAAAAGAGATGCAACAAGTGTACAACCTCTTTGGCGAAGCCATGTCGATCTCAGCATGATTGGGTTAGCCGGTGAGGATGCTCTAGCTGACTTTGCTGTCGGAGGAGGGGAAGAAGATCTTAGGCGTCTGGAGATGGAGCCCGAGGTATTGCTCCGCTGTGATGGAGGGTTTTGTCGTTGGAGCAGCTCCGGTGAGTTGTACGATGCCGAGGCTGAAGCAGGACAAGAGAGACAACGAACAACGTTGACCTGAGTGGAATTCTAATAGCATCTCCAATACATGACGTAAAATACATAACCACAAAGTTCTAGATGTAAAATACATCAGCCGCTCATCTCTGAACTTAACTATCGAAACTGAACTTAACTGCGTTAAACTGAACCTAACTGTTTAAACTGAATTTTGTTTGTCGAAACTGAATTTTGTTTGTCGCTGAACGCACTAGCAAGGTGAGGCTACACGTCGGTCGACTGAATTTTTCATCTCTGGTCAGTCGATTTTGCAGCCGTTGGGTACGAAATCAAGGGCCTGCGGTTCATCTTCAACCTCCACCCCCCTGAGCCGCCAGCCACCACCGGCCAAACAACAGCTCCCCGCTGCCCGCGGCTGGCGGTGCGCCGCCCCGCCCGCCCTAAAAACACTCCCCACCGCCGGTTCGTCGCCGCCCCGGCCATCCCTCTAGGCCCCCACGTGCCGAGCTTTTTCTCCGGCGATCCCCACGCCACCGCCCCGCCAACGGCCCACCACCGCCGGCGACCACCGCCCCCATCCTGAACCCTAAGATAGATAGTGGGGTACCTCTCCGGGGAGCCCCCTCCGCTGCGGCTGGTTCTTCCTTCACCCCGGCGAGCCCACCCCTTGAAAATCGACTGACCCAAAAGTCGATTCAGTCGACTGAAGTGTAGCCAAATCGGAGCAGCATCGCAAGCAAGAGCAAGAGCGAGAGCAGCAGCGCGAGCAAGAGCAATAGCAAGAGCAGACCAGGCAGGGGACCGAGAGGAAGAGCGAGCAGCAGCAGCGAAAGCGAGAGCTAAAGCAGCATCAACTCCTATCGATGTGGGCGTCACCGCCGAGGGAGCGACACCGTGGAGGAAGTGGCGGCGACGCCGCGTGGATGGAGCCGCGCCGTGTCGGCTCATGACCGAAAGTGCCGGCAGCACCGTGAGATCGAATCAAGAAGAAAATGCGGCGATTAGTGTACAACCTCTTTGGTGGCGCCGATTAGGCCGCAGCTTCATCCGAGGAAATGGTGATGATGATGCTCTTCCGGTGGTGCAGGTGAAGACGGCGGTGTGGGAATGGAGGCGGCGCGAAAGACGAGGGGAACGTCGGGGCAGCTCCTTGGATGTGGAGGATGGGGTGGCTGAACCGGCGGGACGATGAGATCGACGACGGATCCTCATCCGGTACGGTGGATGAGGGACGTCGAGGTGTTGCTGTGGACGACGTCGTCGGGGAAGAGGCTCCGGCTGGGTGGCGGACGGAGCAGGGTGTGGGGTTTCGTCGCGGATTTTTGCGGCCTCGGTGTACGAATGAGTGGGCGGATGGGATGGCAGTGGGGAACCATGGCTTAGAGACGTGCTTGTCCGAAATGTGGGGTAAGTTACGAAAGTACCCCCACCGATTTGAGGCGGTTCTTTCGGTTCAGGGGTACCACGGGCATTTCACATGTCGGGATTTCACAGGAGGTGGGAGTTTTCGCGCGCGTTGTAACTTCAGAATAGCAAGGCGCGGGTTGAGATGGAGGGAGTTGTCGAACTGTGAGACAAAGATATATCTTAAATATTTCGGGCTAACAAGGCGCGGGTTGAAATTTCCGGACAAGCCTAACGTGTACTGTACCAAATCAATGCGCACTACAAATGTCATTCAAAACTTTGAATTCATGTTATGTTCAACTAAAATATTTCGCTGCGTGTATAATGCATGCAACCTACTACTCAAATGAACGTTTTAGTGTATTCCAAACGTATATACTACCGCTTCAATCTGAACTAAATTTGAATAAGATCTACAGTAATGATTGTTGTGAAGTCAAAGCATTTGAATTCGTTTCTCTGTTTTAATAAGATCTACAATCATCATTATTGTTAAGTTAAACCATCGTTTGTGTATTATCTTCACAGCACACCACATGATTAGTCTCGAGTTACATATGAACTATGTGTACTATATGAACTCGAACTAGATTTTTTGAATCCACTTTCTTTTGATTTCAAATCACATTACATTTCTAGATCTAGCTAGATCTTCATAATCTAAACCATGTCTCATATGTATAATGTGTTTATCACATTATGTATGGTGCCCTGCCCCCTACGCCTACAAGTATTTAGATGTGAGTTGCAAACACCACACATTACCAAAAATTCAAATAAAATGTGAGAATGTTCGATATATAGTATTGTTTAGATTGCTCGATATTTAGTTGTAAGCTGCAAAAGCCGCACATTATCACAAATTCAAATAAAATGTGAGATTGTCTGATGTATAGTATGGTTTAGATTGTTCGGCATTTAGGTGTGAGTTGCAAACGCCATGCATTATCACATTATGGTATAACATGTGCACAACACGTGTATCACCGCTATATTCATGCATGCAATGTTTAAAACACTATGATCTCCTATTCAAATATATGAATCCGCTTTCATATCAAATTATGATCTTTGTTAGTCTCTTACACCCACACAATCCTCTAGCCTTTGTAGCTACCACTAACTTTCTCTCGTGCATGCACACCCTCCTCGCCTCCTCCTCCCTCGGCATTCTATCCACCGGCACATTCATTTTTTCTTTAGGTCATTCTCCCGAGTCTCCACAACTCCTTTCCGACACACACCGATCGATAAACCTCTCCAGTGATGCCTGCCTACAGCATACACACACATCTTCAATCTCCTCCTTTATGTGTCCTTGCCTCGTGTCTCTCATATGGCGGACACACGTAAACTCTCGCCCTCTTTTCATCGATCTCACAACCGCACACCTCCCCTATCTAGCTAGTAGTTGGGCCTCTCGCACCACCTCCTAGCTCCATTCTCTCTGTCTATCCGTCTCGCTGTGCCTTATTTGCCTCTAACAAATGGACGTACACTGACCGATCTCTCGCTATATATACATATAGCCAGCTAGGTCCTTATAACTCGTTTTTACCCACACATCGATCGATCTACCTCATTAGTTGTGTCTCTCCCTTTCCTACGACAAACAACAATTGATCTACCGATCTAGTTAGGTTTGCTTACCAAACACATGGTTCCCCTTCATAATCAATGGATCGTCCCGACAGATCTATCACGCACAGCACACACGAAACACATCCCCACTCTTATTGATAACATTGCAGTTCCACCCTCGCTTTTCTAGTAGGCCTCTCCCAACATCTCCGAGAAGCAACTCCATCACCCATCCAGCACTCTACCCCTCTCCTCCCTCTCCTCCTCTCTCTCTCTCTCTCTCTCGTCCATCATATTTCCGTCCTTCGATTATGTATGGATGTCGACCGATCTCCCTCAAGACATAGCTGGGTCTCTCCTTCTCAACACATATACGAGTCGTTGTACCTCTATAGTTAGGCCTCTGCCTACCCCTCCCCCACCCCTCCCCCCCACACACACACCGATACATCAAGCGCTCTAGTCATGTCTCCCCACCACACACAAACTTGGCATGTGCCCTCTAACGTTCCGTAGGCCAGTCGCCCTATATCTTTGACTTGCACACACACACACACACAATTTGAAGGCTCTCTTCATCGATCTCGCACCCACCCACTTGATCCTCTCTTGACTCTATCGATAGCTATGACCCTCCCTCTCTTCTCGTGGATTGCCCGACCCTCTATGTATGATATGGATAGGCCTCCATTTCACACACATTGCATGCAAAATTTTGTTTGAGATGTCATTGACACATATTCCCACAAATAATTCACGAAATCAACCCCACCCCACCCCCACCCCCACCACAAAACAAAAAACACTCACGAATGTGGTTTGTATCTCTCACACACACCCACGTAGGTGGGGGTAGGGCACGAAGAGAAGAGGTGCATGCACGGCGCACGTACTCCCGTCTCTTTCCCAACCACACCCGCTCGGGTACACGGTGGAGCTCATTTCTATCTGAAAAAGGCAGCCCACGTGGTAATTTGGCACGTGTCTTGGTTATCCACTTGGTGGAGGGAGGATCGCCTACCACGGGTGAACAAACAAATTGCGACTTGACGCGTTATGTTAAATTAAAAAAAGAGGCAAACCATGTGGGGCCTACCTTAGAGGCAAGGCTCTATACACTGGAGTACTTTTGATGTGTCCCGTCAACTCATGAACGAGGAGAAGCTTGCTTAGTCGCCGTCTCCCCCTTACCAGACGCGGTGGCTCGCAGGATGAGGTGAAGCTTGCTCCTCCCTCTTCCATCTTGTGCATGTGGCTCGCATGACGAGGAGAAAATTTACTACTCCCTCCGTTTACTCCTCGTCCCTACTACCTTGGTTATAGAGATTATATCATATTGTTTGGAATATATATGTCCTTTAGTAGATTTCAATTGAATTACTAGTACATACTCCAAACACTGATGTATATAGACGTATTTTAGTGTGCATTCACTCATTTTGCTCCGTATGTAGTAGCACTCTCCCTCGCCCCTCGACCCTCGCCCACGTGGTGGACGTGCAGCAATTCGTTTGGTCTCATATAGCCAGAACGATATATACTGCACTACCATTATTGCTCGACTTCCCGAAGAGGCGAAGAGCCAATCACAAGGTTAATATTTTGGAGATGCCAAGCGCAAGGTTAGTAGGTGCCGCGTCATTTATAAATATATATTTTTTCTTCAGTGGCACGTACGCAATATGATAGGTTCATATGGAGAGAAAAGGAAACCGCTCCACTATATACATAGTCAGGACAGGCCAGCCTACACGGTTGCTTGCTGGGGTTGCTCTCTTCACACTCTCTCGCACAAAACATCGTGGCCACATCTCTAACATCCCGCGAATCACGCCTGCTTGGGGAAGGGGTGGATGCTTAGTGTAGATGCGGTGGCCGTCGCCGACGGTGAAAACCCACTGTCGGCACGTCCCGATCAGGGGTCCCCGCCGTTCTCTCTCACAAAGCCGGTGAGGTTGCCTTCGTCCCTTGCTCACTGCCGCGACGTGGGTAGTTGCCGCCTCCCGCCGCCCTCCTCAAGGTTGAGCTACGTCCCTCAGGTACAACTCCCTTTACAGCCGGCTTGCACCACTGCTCCAGCTGCCCACATCACTCCCTGTGGATATTTCTCTACTTCTTTGCCCTTTTATACCGATACCTCTCTGGCTTCTCGTCTTGTATTTGTGATGAGTTTATGTCTCATCAACTAGTCCTAGTAATCTTATTCTAATCACGCTTCTTCAATTTCTTTGCCACAGGGATGCTCATCTCGATTTTGGTGAAACTGCACAAAATGATACGATGGTCAAAAGGTTGCAAACTTCATTTATTAGGAAGCTCGAGCGTTGCCGACAAATTGAAGCCTGGTCGGGGTTCACGGTTCAAGGGCTAGGGACTGCATGGATCGTTTTTTAGCTGCCTCTGTTCCAAAATAAGTGTCAACTTTAGTAGTAGTACAACTTTGTACTAAAGTTTGCACAAAGTTGAGACACTTATTTTGAAGCGGAGGAGTACATATTTGCTATGATCATCAATCATTGAGATGCAATAGCATGCATGTTAGTCTCCTTTGTATTTGATGAAATGTTGCAACGGGCAACCTTGGACGCAAGATACATGTAACGGGAGCTGGAAGCTTCATAGGATTGTAAAAATTTATCTCGTGATAAATTATAGTACGTACTAGTACTATACTAGTACTTCCTCCGTTCCTAAATATAAGTCTTTGTAGAGATTTCACCATTAACCACACGCGGATGTATATAGATGCATTTTAAGTGTAGATTCATTCATTTTGTTCTGTATGTAGTTCACCTAGTGGAATCTCTACAAAGACTTATCTACTAGTAATAGCTAGCCCCCACTACTAGGAATTCTCTATCTTCTCCTTGAGCCACATCATCAAAATTGATGTAGCCGTTAGATGAAGTAAATCAGTCATAATAGCCGTCTGATCTAGACGTTGAGAGGCTCCGCACTAAGCCACATGCAAGCATGTAGAAATACCATGGCACATGCATGTGAGTGGGTTTTAAATCACATCAACATGTCTGCATGCAAGCATGCATCGGTAGCATGCATGTAAGTGAGCTTTTAAGTCCCATTAACATGTCAAAAAGAAAAATATAATCCCATTATGCAGTAGGAGTTGGCTGATCTTTTTTCCTTACGTGGGATGATCTAAATGATGATGGGAGTTTATTTAGTTTGGCTACCACATTTTTCATGCGGTTATAGATTTTTTTAGTTCTATGAAATCGATAATTTTGTGCGAGAGATATATACGCTGTTCATGATAACGAGGACTCATCTAGTAATATTTAGGAACGGAGGGAGTACTATGTAAAGAGTTAGGTGTCGCACGGTGATAGTGTGAGGTGGGCCATGTAATCACTGAGCCTGCGTGTTTTCACTGCTCTTGCACTCCTCCACTGTAAGAATGGAGAAAATTGTAATCTACTACCTCCTTTCGCCGAAAACGTGGGACATCGAGCAGTCCTACCACCTTAGTAATAAAGACCAATGAGCCGTCAAATCACATAGACCCAGTAGTAAGTTGGACGGACGAAGCAACCATCACTCTTGCGCCAGTGAGAGGTCGCGTCTGCTCTGCCCGGGCATGAATGCGGCACCGATTCTTTGGAGCGGCGCTGACCATTTCGGGCGGGAAGCGTCTTGCGCAGGCGATGGAGGGCTTTGGGTGGGCCAGCTGGTCGAGCGGGCGTGGCAGCTATCCGCATGTCCCTACCGGACATGCCCGGAAACGAGAGGATGCACCGACTCTCGCGGCTAAAATCGTACACTACACACCATATCTCTGTAGGAGTAGGTCGATCTGTCGCACTCTCTAACACACACATGCTGTTAAACACACACACGCACACGCATGCACCTTGGTCCCGTTGCACCTTCTAACATGACTTATTACACCTAGACAGAGGGAATAGTAAGAATACGACATATGGTGGCACACTGACTTAAGTCGAATACAAGTGCCCAAAATTTGTGTGCATGTTATAATAAGGATTCACTTAAAATAGTACGTGAGCGAACAGAGGGATCAATTGGACAGTGTTCCCGAGCAGTAGCGAGATGTGTGAGGTAGTAAGATACACCACTGGCGCTTTTAATTTTTCTTATTAATTTGTTTGTTTCACCCTCTGACTGGTGGGACCCAACGTACTACGTGGAGAGAGGTAAGGTGACTAAGGCTGCATTATTTCTACACCACTGTGGATAGTCTTACCACCAAAGCCACATGACACGATTATGATTGAAATCCTAATGACTCCCACACACACAAAAAAAACATGGCATGCCTGTCACACGAATGCAGAAATGTATAAAAGGTTATTTTCCTCTCGTTGAACATAACGGGAGGGTTGTGTAGCTGGTTAGCCTGTTCTATCGGATTTCGGGTTCCGGCAGACCCTTGAGGTTCGAACACTGGGGTGCGCGTGGAATCTCGCCCTCTGCCTACCTGTACCCCGTCGCCTCGCTAAGATCTAAGCTACGAAAGGAACATCACAAGAGACACATGGTTTATACTAGTTCGGGCCACCATTGTGGTGTAATACCCTACTCTAGTTTGTGGTGTGGTGGATTGCCTCTTGGGCTGATGGTGATGAACAATACAAGGAAGAACAGCCTCGCGAGGGTCTGTTCTTGGCTGGTGCGATGAACTGCTAGGGGGAGTTCAGTCGCTTCTCTCTATCTCTCTCGTTTGTTCTCTTGCTACCTTTCTTCCCTCCTCTACCTGTGGGTGGCTAGCCCTATTTATAGGCAGAGGCCCTGGGCCTCTTCCCAAATATTGAGCGGGAAGGGCGCCAACAATTGGCCATTTTGAAGGGGAACATCTGGTACACTTATCCTGACTAAAGTTGGTCCTCGCCTGTCAAAGGCTCTGGTGATGACGCCGGCTTGGGCTCCACAATGACTTCCTTCCTGCCATTGGACTGGTCTTGGTCTTGTTGCACTGAAATGGATGCCTTTGCTTGATACTCTCGCCTGCGCTTGCTCCCTTTGCACCAAAGAGGAAAGGAGGACACTGCGCGGGCTGGCGCCCGCCTGGCGCCCTTGGTCGTCATGGCTTGCGTCATGGGCACCTCGTGAGGTACCCCGCCTTGATCTCTCCGCCTCCTCACGAGCCAGCCTGATGAGGCCGTGCCTGAGGAAGCTCCCTGTCGTCCGCCCCGCGAGGCTTGGCCCCTCGCGAGGGTCTTGAGCTTGTGTTGATGAAGATGGGCTGTGATGGGCCCCCCTTTGAGCCACGCCGCAGGCCGCAAGCAGGCAAGTCTGGGACCCCGTTCCCGAACGCATATGATAGCCGAGGGCCCAAGGCGCGCCCGGACTTGGCCGAGCAGAGAGGCGAAGGGGCAAGTGCGAAGCGCCGGGCCCTAACAGCCTGCGGCCTTGGGCGCCGCGTGGCGGTTGATTGGACGCGGGTGCCTTAGCAACCGCGCGAGTCGATAAAGGAGCGGCGTCTTCCTAGGCTTTGCTTCCCTTGCTTTCTCTGGTTACTGCTCAGATCCCCTTTCTTGCGCCTCTCCTTCCTGCTTCCAAAATCTTCAGATCTACTTCGACTGCACGCCCTAGCAAGACATGGCGCCTCGCCAGACCCCAGCCGGAGCTTGGTACGCGCCTGCCCTGGACTCGCCGAACGTGTCGGAGGCGAGCCTTGCCCGGGTGCGCCAGATGGCGGCGGCGCAGGGTATCGACGGGGCGAAGGTGTTCAAGGCCGGCTCCGCCCTCCCGGAGGGCCAAGGGAGCACCTTCTATCCTCTCTTTGTAAGTGCCATTGTTGCCGGTCTGATGCCTCCCTTTTCCGAGTTCTTCTTCTCCGTCCTCCGCCATTACAAGATACAAGCTCTGCACCTCCACCCCAACTCCGTTCTCCTCCTGGCGATCTTCGCCTACTACTGTGAGGCTCATGTTGGGGTGCAGCCCTCGGTGGCCCTGCTGCGCCACTATTTCTCCCTCCGGACCTCTCGCGGTTCCTCCTCTGCGTGTGCGAGCTTCGTTGCATACGGTAGCTCCATCGCCATTTCGAACCTCGGGAAGAGGATTGAGGGCTTCAGGAGCAAGTGGGTCTTGGTGGATGTTGGGTGCATCCACCCTCGGCTAATCTTGCCCACGGAGCACCCGATACACTCCGACGACTGGTCTCGAGTGGAGCTCGTGGATCCCCGCGCGAGGCTGGTGTTGGAGAGGATGGACATGGATTTGAGGCCCGCCAGCATGGCGGCGGCGAAGCTGACGGGCGCGTCGCTGCTGAGGGAATTCCTGGAGCACCAGCTGGCTCCGCTTCGTCAGTATCCGCTCCCGATGTGGAGGCCCCACCTGAGCCCTGTGGTCTTGGCCGACGAGGACCTGGCTGCGGTTCTCCAATCTTTGGTTGGGGGCGACGTGGCGAGGTTGGAGGGCTCTCCTACGCCCCTGTTCCTCCGCGACGACTGGGAGCAGGTTGTGCAGTCCATGCCCGTATTCAACGGGGACGGGCCCGTGCCCGCGGAGGTTCCCGAGGAACCGGTGGACGTGTCCTCCGGCGACTCCAGCGAGGAGAAGGGAGAAGGGGAGCGGGAAGGAGGGCCCGACTCCGAGGCGACCGACGGAGAGTCGAGGGCTCCCCTCCCTCGGTGCAAGTCCCGCATTCTCCGCCTCTCATCGAGCGACGACGACGACGAGGATGATGATGAGAAGGGCCGCGGGAGCTTGCCCCCGATCCCGAAGAAGGACAGGACCGGGCTGGTCCCCCGCGGGTCTGCCCCGGCATCGAGGCGATCCGCAGGCGCGCCTCCTGGTCCCGAGCTTCTTGAGGCTGATCGTAGTAGCCGGCTCTCGGGCTTCAAGTATGGCCGGAGGTTGCTTGAGCTCACGAGCGACGACCAGTAAGTGCTCGATTCTGGTCTCATTTCTTGTTTTGTCGCTGAGGCTTGACATCTGTATTTCTTGGTTAGGCTAGCGCCCGCGGCAAAGAAGCTAAAGGGATCTCCTGAGGTTCCGTCTGGGGCAGTGCCTCCGCCCCTGAAAGAAGGTGGCCGTGATGCACGAGCCTCTCCTGCTCGGTCATCCCCGCGAGGCCTGGTGGAGCTGGCTGGGGCGAGCTCAGCCCCCATGGCCCAAGCGACTCCTGAGGTGTCCCTGCCTGACGCCACCGCCACAGCTGTTGGGGCGCAGCAGGTCCCGCCTCAGGACACCGTGGTCACACTGCCGTCCTCTCCTCCTACTCCACCAACTGCTGTCTCTCCGACTCCTCCTACCGTTCTGGATCGTGCTGCTGCCGAACTGTACCGGTTGCGGCATGATCTTTTGGGCGCTGACCCTCGTCTGGTGGCCGGGCGCCTGGAGCTGGCTTCAGGATGGATTCGCTCCGACGCTTCAATCCGGGCGGCGTTGGTCCAGGCCTCGACGGCTTGCGACGAGGAGAAGCAAGCTATCCTTGGGGCGAAAGCTGCTCGTGACGCTGCCTTGGGGGAGGTAGCCGAGGTCCGAGGTCGCTGCAAGGCGCTGGAGAGCGAGCTGCAGGGCCTGCGGGACCAGCTCGCCAAGGAGGCCCGCCTTCGCCAAGAGCAGGAGGAAGGCATGAAGGCTCGCGAGGTGGCCGTCAAGGATCGGGACGCTAAGATCAAGAAACGCCGTGAACGCCCAGGCGTGCTGGAGCAAGAGTTGGAGGCGAGGAAGGTCGAGCTGGACGACAAGGCACGGGTCCTTGCCGAGGATCGCGTGGGCTTCACAGATATGGAGGTGAAGGCTCGCACCTTGCTGAGGGAGCTTTATGATAACGGTCTGGAGAGCCCGCTGGCTGGCGCAGAGGACGGCCCCACCAAGCTGCTTCCTTTCCTGGTTCGTGCTCTTGAAGATGTCGCCCTTGGCCTTGGCCCTACGGCTGAGGCCGAGGCGCGTGTCTTGTCTTCTGCAGCGCTGACGCGGGTCCTCACCCACGTCTACTTTCGTGATCCCAACGTCGACCTCGACAGCTGCTTTGGAGCCGTGGCCAGCGAGCTTGCTGCCGCCGCTTGAGAGGCCGTGAAGGGTCGTCTTGGAGGCTCTGCTGGGAAGTTCACGGGCCTTGACACCAAGCCAAAGCGGGCGCTGCCAACCTGCGACTCCACAAGGTGAACCCGCTCCGCGCAGCTCCACCGCCGACAAGTGACTCCATTGTGGCTCCTGTTCTGCTTTTAATTCCTGCACATGTATCATGCCTCGGGAGGCGTTTAAACTTGCATTTACGTTGTGATAACAGTTATGGACTGTAATATTTGCTTTTGAATTCCTTGAAATTTACGCTTCCTACTTGCTTATGTTCTCACGCCGCAGAGCCTGCCCCACTCATACCTCAGCCGCCCGTTAGCCCGATCGAAACCAGGGCGGGACCAAGGAGTGAGGGGCTACGTGACAAGTTAGGCTCTGAGTCGCGATGCTCGAGAGTCCCCTTAGCGCCTGAACAACAAGTAGGGAGGTGAGGTGTGGGTGGATCTACCGTTCTCGTCTGCAGAGCCCGACCCAGCATACCTCAACCGCCGTTAGCCTTCGGAACTAAGGAGTGAGGGGCTACGTGACCAGTTAGGCTCTGAGTCGCGATGCTCAGAGTCCCCTTGACGCTCAAGCGGCCTTCGTGCCTTGGCTCTGCTCGGGGAGGGGCGTGATTTAACCAGGCCCAAGGGGCTGGCTGGGTGGCGTCTTGCTGGGCGTGACCAGGCGCAGCCCCGTGCCCAGCCCCTCACGCGGCACTCCCGAGGGAGGCGTTGCGATGAGGCCACACTGAGCTCTGGGCTCCTCGAGGTTGATGCGACCCGGGGGCCACCCTCAGTTGTTTATCACCAGCGCGGAGCATAGCGCTTCCGTATGTGTACGGGCATAGCCGCTCCTCGGCGGTGTCGTCGGCCAGCGCGGAGCATGGTGCTTCCAGTGCGTGGGAGGGCTCCCCTCGGGAGGAGCCCAGGCGTGTACAGCCCATACGACACGTGGCTGGCACGGTAGGGCTGACGAGGTGTATCTGGCACCCGTGAGCCAGCGCGGGACTCACGGGGCCCTACCTCAAGGCGGGTTGCGCCTGGCACTGGGCCTTATCTTGTGATGTGTTCCTGCAGATTTGATTAGATGCCGGCGCTCTACGTCCTCGGGTCCCGACCCTCGAGCTGGTCTCAGCCGTCGCTGGTATGCCAGGTCGCGATGCCGTGGACAAGGCCAGAGGGTGAGGGCTGGAGAGCCAGTAGGAGCCCTGAGTCGCGATGCTCAGGTACCCCCCTTTAACGTGCAAGCGGTCGACATGAACGAAGAGAAGGTGCCATGGATTGGCATCAAATAACAAGCATGAGGGGTCGAACGCATGACCCTAAATAAATGCAAGAGGGATACATGCCGCCGGGCCTGGCCCGAGCGACTTGGGGATGATGCAACCCGAAGGGCGCCCCCAACAAGGTAAGCTAGGAACATGAAGTAAAAGGGATACACACCGTAGGGACAGACCCACGCGGCCTGGGAATAATGCAGCCCTGGGGGGCGCTCCCAGCTGGAAATTAAACTTGAAAGATGTCACCTGGTAGCGTTGAAGATGAAAGGGTGTTGATGCAGCAGACTCGGTGGGTTGCGAGAGCCGATCCTCACGAGCCCCTAGGCCCAGGGGCCTCGGGAGGCTCCGGAGGTGCTGGTGGCTCCTCGTGGACCATCTCCATCTCCGCCAGGGCTGCGGAGCGCTTGGCCTCTTGAGCTTCCAGGATGCTCCTCATGAGGCGCTGGTACGTGGCAGCCGCGTTTGGCAAGCCGTAAGGCATGCGAACGTAGCTGTGGGGTGGACCTTCGCAGCGCCCCTTGCGAGAGGGCCAGAGGCGCTCCTGAGAGGCGGCTCGGTTGAGCCCTGGTATGTCAATGCAGACGCGCAGCCCACCATCCTCTCCTGGATGGGGAGCCACGACAGGTAGGCGGCGGCTGCCACTCATGACTCTTGACTCCTGCAGCTCCTGAACGATCTTGCTGACGAACTCCTGAGGGTTTGGCCCTCCCTGCCTTGCTCCTTCTTGAGGGAAACGTGCTTCGAAACACGCCTCCAAGTGGTGCCCAAGCGCCTCCCTCGTGACCTTAGCAAGGTTGGTGGCCCTCCAGGGGGAGCCCCCGAGCCCTGCCTGAGGGGGGCACCGGGCGTGCTTTCCTATGCGATAGAAGGAGGTTCCCCCTGAGCAGGCGCGGACCCTGAGGGGCCTGCCTCCTGAGGGGCCAGGCCGGACGATGTCTTCTTCTTCTTGGGAGCGGTCTCGGGAAGCCTCCTGCTTCCGCGATCCGGGTCCTCCAGTGATGCAGACTGAAAGGCTTGCTCCAGGGAGCACACTGCGTCTTTCTCCTCGCAGGACACTGTGATGACCCCGCCACTTCCTGGCATCTTGAGGACGCTGTAGCCGTGATGGGTTACGGCCATGAAATTGGCCAGCGCTGGGTACCCGAGGATGGCGTTGTATGGCAAGCGAATGTGTCCGACGTCGAAGTCGATGAGCTCGGTGCGGTAGTTGTCGCGTGCGCTGAAGGTGACAGGGAGGCGAACCTGCCCGATCGGGACCGTGGAGCCGTCGGTGACCCCAGAGAAAGGCTTGTGTCACGCCCAATATGCGACCCTATCCAAAAGGAACTCGACGGTCCCACCAAGGATAGACCCGCATATTGAAACGCTTTTGCAAGGTGGATATCATTACATCAACATTACATAATAGATGGGGATACATACATAAGGCATACAATGCCACACGAATACAACATCATCTTACAAGAGATCAACATCCGACTACGGATGGAACACAAATAGAAACTCAAGCGACATCCACCCTGCTAGCCCAGGCTGCTGACCTGGAACCTATCCCCTGATCGAAGAAGAAGCAGAAGAAGAACTCCAACACAAGTAAACATCGCTCTCACGTCATGATCATCGCAAACCTGTACCTGCAACTAGTGGTGTAGTAATCTGTGAGCCACGAGGACTCAGCAATCCCATTACCATGGGTATCAAGACTAGCAAAGCTTACTGGGTAAGGAAGAGGTAAAGTGGTGAGGATGCAGCAGCAACTAAGCATATATGGTGGCTAACATACGCAAATGAGAGCGAGAAGAGAAACAAAGGAACGGTCGACAACTAGTAATGATCAAGAAGTGATCCTGAACTCCTACTTACGTCAGACATAACCCGAAACCGTGTTCTCCTCTCGATCAACCCCAAAAGAGACACTCACGTTACGCACACGGTTGGTGTATTTTAGCAGAGTTTGCTTCAAGTTTACTACAACCGGATATTAACAAATTCCCATCTGCCACATAACCGCGGGCACGACTCTCGAAAGTTTATACCCAGCCGGGGTGTCCCAACTTAGCCCATGATAAGCTCTCGCGATCAACGAAGGATATTCCTTCTCCCCGGGAAGACCCGATCAGTCTCAGAATCCTGGCTACAAGACATTTCGACAGCAATAAAACAAGACCAGCAAAGCCGCCCGAATGTGCCGACAAATCCCGATAGGAGCTGCACATATCTCGTTCTCGGGCACACCGGATGAGCAAGGCGACGGGTTGGCATAGACCCTGTTGCCCGAGGGCGCCGGACATCGCTTCGGTTTGGACCAGCACTTTCGAAGGAGAACTAGCCCGGGGCTGAAATAAAGATGACCCTCGGCTCCGAAACCCAAGGGAAATAAAAGGGCATAGGTGAGGCAAATGGTAAAACCAATGTTGGGCCTTCTTTGGAGGAGTCTTATTCAAAGCGAACTGTCAAGGGGTCCCATAAATCACCCGACCGCGTTAGGGACGCAAAATCCGGGAACATAACACCGATATGACGGATACTAGGGCGGCAAGAGTGGAACAAAACACCAGGCATAAGGCCGAGCCTTCCACCCTTTACCAAGTATATAGATGCATTAATAATATAAGATATATTGTGATATCCCAACATAATCCTGTTCACCATGGAGCAATCTTCAACTTCACCTGCAACTAGCAACACTATAAGAGGGCTGAGCAAAGCGGTAACATAGCCAAACAACGGTTTGCTGGGAAGGTGACAACGAGTTAGAGGTTCATGGCAATTTGGGAGGCTTGAGCAGCAAGTGATAGGTAGCGCAGCATAGCGAAAGAACGAAGCAACTAGCATAGCAATGATAGTAATGAGATCCAAGGTGACGGTCATCTTGCCTGAAATCCCGCTAGGAAGAAGAACGAGTCCATGAAGAAGACGAACGGATGAAGCCGAACCAAGCGTAGACGAACGAATCCTCACGATCGCAACGAAACAGGAACTAACAAGAAGAAGCACACAACAAAGTAAACACACCACACATGAACAAGACATGATGCACAACAAGCATGATGCATGACAAAACTACATGAAGCTAATCATGGCAAAATATGATGCAAACAAGAACAACACTTCAAAGAAAGTTTAAATGAGGCCGGAAACAACATAGAACAATTCCGACAAGTCCTCATATGCAAATTTCGAAATTGGTCCAGATCTGAATAAACCTTATGTTCAAGTTGTTAAACAGCAAGTTAAGATGCACCACGATGATCTACACGAAATTCTAGTCAAGTTACATATAAAGTTCATTAGATTCGGAGCTACGACCTAGAAGATATGAGCAAAACAAGATAAGCATGGCATTGATACAAAATGCATACAAACATCACGCAAACACCTCAAAACATTGATGCAACATGATAATATGAAACTACATGCAAAAACAAGCAAGTTTCATATAGAGCACAATCAAAACGGAGCAACGGTTCAACACATACACCCTATACAAGTTTAAAGGACAAGCTGTCCAAAACAGCAACTAGGCATATTGCAAGCACCCAAAACAACATGCTACAGTACCACAATATGAAAACAAAAGGCATGGTCATGATGTACAGGTAAAGCATTACAAAACATGAACACTGAGCTATATCCAGAAACAACTAGAACATGCTCAAAAGGACATGACAAGATTGCAAATAATAACAGTTTCAGACATATCAGGAAATAACATCAGGTTGCAATGTTTAGAGCTATCAAACAACATGTTAAAGCAAGCTATCATGTCAAACAAGAGCATGGCATGAACCTACTAATTTCATAAAACAAAAGTCCCTTAATGACCATGATCCAAAAAGGATCAGAAGATATGATGGCACCCATGTAAACATAGCAAGTTATATTACAGATTCATAAATGGCAAGAACAACAATAAGTAGGCATGTTGGTGAGCTTGAACCACTCACCACAGAGCAATACATGGCATGGCAAGGCAAACAACAGTAATAAGGCATGTTGGTGAAGCTAAGAATGGAAAGAACAAGATCATAGCATGCAAGGATCAACTACAACAACCTTGGAAAAATTGAATAACATGTAAACAATCTGCGAGAAAACATTTTATAGCAAAAGTAGAGCTTGATTGACTCAAGCTATGGCACTCCATAATTGCAAACAAGGGCATGGATGGATAGAGAATAACCATATGTTCAAAACATCCTTACTGAAGTATCTCAAAATAAGCATGGATCTCTCTGTAGCATCAAGTTTACATGGCATAAAAATATCAGCAGAACAGGGCTGAAATCAGCAACATCATGAAGCCTAGTTTGCATGCTTGTGCTAGTCACCACAGAGATCACAAAAATACATGGCACAAACCCCTGTAAATATGGCATGGTATATTACAAAACACATGTAGGACTCAAGTTCATAGGGTGCACACATCAATCATGGCAAAAATGACAAAAGTGCATGTCCTGATAAGAATCTGAAACTAACATCACATAGCCCTCTTCTAACAGCATTTAGGGCATCAAGATGAGCTCAAATGAAAATGATGCAATAAGATGAAATGATGTACTCATCGAGACAAACAATTTGACATATTACACGCACGAAACGGAGCTACGGATGCAGAGTTAAGATGCGATGAAAATGCATAACAATACTGAAATACTACGGGGACTTAGCAGAAAACGGAGGGGGGAAGTCAACCTTGTCTGCACGGATATCGAGGTTCGCCGGAGCTGGCTTGGATCTCGCCGGAGAAGACGAACACGGGGCGGGGAAGTCCAGATCCGGCGAGGGGGAAGGCGGGAGAGCGCGGGACGGTGCCGGGGAGGGGATCGGGCGGCGCGGGCGGAGGGCGCGGACCCGGACGACGCAGGCCGGGCGGCGGCAACGGCCGCGCCGGGCGGGAGATCCCGGTGGCGGGCGGCGCTGGCCCAGCGCAGGCGGGCGTAGGGTCCGCATGGACGACGGCGGCGGCGCGGGCGCGATCCGGGCGGCGGAGGAGGCGGAAGGCGGCGCGGCGCGGCGGGAGGCGCCGGCGAGCCGGAGCAGCGGGCGGCGGGGCACGGCGGCGTCCGGGCGTCGGGGCGGCACCAGTGGCGGGCGCTGCACCGGGCCGGAGGGCTGCAGACGGGCTCGGCGGGCCCGCGGGTCGGCGGCGATGTGGGGCTGCGCGCCAGCCGAGGTGGCGGCGGAGATTGGCCCAGAGGCGGCGGGGCGACGTGGCACGCCTTCCTGGTCGGGCGACGCGTGGCTGAGGGCGGCGGACATGTCTGGTTGCGGCCGGACGTGTCCGGTGGCGGCGGACATGTCTGGTTGCGGCCGGACGTGTCCGGTGGCGGCGGGGAGGATTAGGCTAGGGTTGGACCGAGAATTTCGGGAAGGCACACATATTTATAGGTAGAGGGAGCTAGGAGAGTCCAAATGGAGTGCGGTTTTCGGCCACGCGATCGTGATCGAACGACCGAGAGCATGGAGGAGAGTTTGCTGGGTTTTGGGCCACTTTGAAAGGGGTGTTGGGCTGCAATACAAAAGAGGCTTTCACGGTTACCCGGTTAACCGTTGGAGTATCAAACGACCTCCAAATGGCACGAAACTTGACAGGCAGTCTACCGGTGCTATACCAAGGCCACTTGGCAAACCTCGGTCCATTCCGAGACCGTTTAACACCCGCACACGAAAAGAGGTAAAAGGGGGCGCCGGGAGACATAGGAGTGCCGGATTGCAAAACGCACAACGGGGTAAATGCTCGGATGCATGAGACGAACACGTATGCAAATGCGATGCACATGACGACATGATATGAAATGCAGATGATGACATGGAAAAATGCAACACGCAAGCAAATGACATGGCAACGACGGCGAATAACTGACGGACACCTGGCGCATCGAATCCGGGGCGTTACAACACTCCTCCACTAACAAGAGATCTCGTCCCGAGATCTTAGGACCGAGACGGAAGGAAAAAGGGATGAGGTGAAACAAGAACTCAAGAGAAGAAGCAAAGAATCGAGAGCACTCGAGAAGAAGAGAGGAACGACGAGAATGACAAGAATCGAAAACTCACGGAATGAGATAGACTATGAAACCACTCCGGTTAAAATGAGATAAGAAACGAATAAGACTGAAAAGATTTAGGAAGCACTCCGGATGAAACATGGAGGGCTAGAACACGAGCTTCAGAGGATGGAATGATACTTGATGAAGACATGACACAAAACCTCTGGAAAGAATTGAAAGGATTTGAATGAAAAGAACTTAGAAGGAAGGATTGAACGGAGTTGTTGAGAAAATCAACAACGAAAGAATAAGCTTGTTGTGGACTTATGGATAACCTCTCAAAATTATGAGGTGATAACCAACCACAAGCAGAAAAGATTAAATAGCTGAGGAGAACGAAGAAATGCAAAACTCCACTTCAAAAGAATACAGAGATTTAATTGCACTTCGAGACTCGAGAAGAAAGATACTTGAGCTCCACCAACAAAATCTTGATGAACTCTTGAAGAAAGAATTAAAACATGAAGAACCGCCATGAAGAACTCCGGTAACAAAAGGATGATGAGATAAAATGAAGGAAGAAAGAATAAGATGAGCCTTGCGATGATTTAGATGGAGGTTCCGACGAGATGGCCGAGGAAATTTGAACTCCGGAAAAGAAAAGATGGAAAGGCTTGGAACTAGAATTTATTCATCAAGAACAAAGTCCGAAGAAAGGGATTACTCACTTTGAGGAAATAAGAATAAGATTTATTGTATACTTATCCTTTATCATATTAAATTGATGACAAGCAATGGATTTTGCATACTACTTATTCTTCTTGAAAAAGAATTGAGAAGTGACATATCGCAAACTTAAGAAGGACTTCATGAACCACCGGTAGGATTGAAAGAACGAATGGATTAATATGATAACAAAGGAAAAAGAATCTTGAACGAACCACCGTAGGAATTCGGAAATGACTGATGAAAGAGAATGAATCACCGGACAGAATTAGAAGAACCAATAAGCTAGAGGGGATTTAGAGAAAAGAGATCGAAGAGATCGCAAACTGATTAACGAATGCTTGAACGCAGCACCGGAAGAATATTGAGACGAACGAAGGGGCACGGATATAGAATAATTGGAGAACGAATCTGAAAACTTGGAACGAAGCAATATTCTGAAAAGATGGCCTCCGGATGATCGAGACGGCAAAAACAAGTCCTGAAATACTCCGGATGGATGAAAAGAATTGCACGACTGAAAAGAATTAGATAGGATAACATCGAACTAGCACCATGAATCTCCGGGAGAACGGACAAGATTTAAGAGAAAAAAAATCTACGACGGTCTTCAAATGTTGAGAATGACGACGAGAACCACCATGCAGAATTGTTGAGACGCTCCGGGAGAATGAAAAACAAAGAAGTTGAGTCAACAATGAGATGGTTTAAAATTGATCTTGAAAAGGCATCTGACTGATGAAATTCATTCTTACGTCACACTTGAAAAGAATTGAGAATAGCTCCGGGGAAATAGAAGAGTCAGGTAAGATCCTGGGAAAAGACATGTGGGTTAGGGCCCACTGAAAAGAAACACCGTTGGAAAGGATTGTTGAACAGATAGATGATGCACCGGAACAATTGAAATATTTAAATGAGGTGACAACCTCGAATTAATTCAAACACAGATGTATCTCCTGAGATGTCTTCGGAACTCCGGAATGATAAGCTGGCGAGAGGCGAACGAGCCAAGGGAGATATTTGAGCTGAGGGAAAGAATACGATCGACAACGAAAAAAAACTTGAATTGAATCCACCGGAGAAGAAAAAGAGATGATGAATGTCCACCGAGACGAGAATTGACCGGTTGAAATGATTGAGGGAAGACTGAAGAGACTCCATGCCGGTGTCAAAACCGGCAGATCTCGGGTAGGGGGTCCCGAACTGTGCGTCTAGGCGGATGGTAACAGGAGACAAGGGACACGATGTTTACCCAGGTTCGGGCCCTCTTGATGGAGGTAAAACCCTACGTCCTGCTTGATTGATATTGATATTGTGGATGTTTACAAGAGTGGATCTACCACGAGATCAAGGAGGCTAAACCCTAGAAGCTAGCCTATGATATGATTGTAAGGGTTGTTGTGATTGTTGTCCTACGGACTAAAGCCATCCGGTTTATATAGAAACCGGAGAGGGCTAGGGTTACATAGAGTCGGTTACAATGGTAGGAGATCTACATATCCGTATCGCCAAGCTTGCCTTCCACGCCAAGGAAAGTCCCATCCGGACACGGGGTGAAGTCTTCAATCTTCTATCTTCATAGTCTTGGAGTCCGTCGATGATGATAGTCCGGCAAATGATAGTTCGCCGATGACGGTAGTCCGCTATCCGGACACCCCTAATCCGGGACTCCTCGGTAGCCCCGAACCAGGCTTCAATGACGATAAGTCCAGCATGCGTGTAGTCTTCGGTGTTGCAAGGCGGGTTCTCCTTTAAGTTCCATGTACCGGCCGAACAGTGTCCAGCTTCCTCATCAATGTTGCGCGTCTTGGCTTGCACGCCCAATAAGGGCATTCTTCCACGCGTCGTCAGCGAATGTGAAAAGCCGTGGTGTCTTTTATGTTTTACCCCTAGTTGTGCGATTAATCTGCCTATAAGGGAGGCAAGAATCCAGATCCAAATCACCATCTTCCTCTCGCAAATACTCATCGGAGCTTTCGACCAAGAATCCATTCCATCATGGACCGTCAACGCGGCTCCTCTTCTCGCGCCCCAGCCCTTTGCCAGAGATTGGAGGAGATGCTCTGTCTCGCTGCACGAGCTGGTGAAGCTCCAAATGGGGGATATCTCCTCCAGCCTTCATGGTTCAGGTTCGAGCCGGGCTTGCCACCTACAAAGGTGGGAAGCAAGCGAGGTTACCCCAAATCCCAACAAAGGGGCGCGGTATGCTTCGTCCCCTATCGATAAGGGGGTCGGATTTCCTGTACATCCATTCCTCCGCTGGCTCTCGGAGTTCTCGGACTCCAGCTCCATCACCTCACGCCCGCCTCCATCCTGCATATTGCGGGTTACGTAGCTCTTCTGAGCTTTTCCTGGCATCGAGCCCCACTTCGCTGTGGAAGAGGTTGTTTTGCCTTGTACCCGCTCTCACGAGGGGTCCATATATCAAGTGGGCGGCGCCGAAATATGGCGCATTGCCGGGACCGGATATCCATCCGGAACCCCTAAGAAGGTGCCCGAAGACTGGCCTTCGGAATGGTTTTATATAGAAGACGCTCCGCTGCCGGACCCTGGTCGGATCGGCCTCCCGGAGTTCAGCAATGCTCCTCTGAAGAAACGCCTTAGTTGGCGTCCGCGGAGCCCCCGACTGGAGGAAGACAAGAGCGTCCATTATCTGATGGGCCGAATAAGGTTACTGGCCCATGCCCGTTGACCATGATTGAGTCATGGCAGCATGCATTACGCGGGAGTGCAGCCACTACAATACAGGGCCACCCATGTGGGATTTCAGCGGGAGGACGATGCCACCCGTCATGGCCGCAAAGGGCGGAATCGGCGAAGATCTGGCGACGATCTTGTCCGCCTGTATAAGGGGAGAAGGAGGATTTCCTCTGGACGAACCCGTTAAATGGGTTTTCCATGAACAATCCCCGGCCTTGGGTAAGTGAGCACTCAGCGTGTCCGACCCGTGCCTTTCGAAACTTAAGTTTCTTATGTTGTGTTCTTCTTTCGACGCAGGAACTGCGCCGGACTGTGGAGGGAATGCTGAGTCCGGCTCCACAGCCCGAGGATCCAGAGAGATCCCGGGATCCGGCCTCCGAAGAGGATCCGGACATAAAGGTGGAGCTAATCGACGGGGTGTTCCACCAGCTTAGCATGGACAACGTTTTAGTCGCCATCACGGCAGACTATCCCGGACTATATCCGCTTCCCGTGTAATTGCGGCCAAGCCCGATACCGCTATTCCTTCCTTGCTTATTTCGACCACCGTATATGATGGCGCTGTGCAGGAGGCGCCCCTAGGGCGAGAAGCCGAGCCCACGGTGGCTGACCAACAAGGGCCAGTTCGGACCGGTAGGCGGAAGAGGAGCGCGGCGCGGACTGAAACGTCGCCGCAAAGGTGTAGCTCACAATTCCTTATTTTTAGAGCAACGTTCCTAGGAAGCGTTTTGAGTGCTCATGACTTTTATAGGGAAAAAAGCATCCGCCGGACTGCGGGCGTGGAAGTTGTCAATCCAGCCTCTACCAGCCGGGCTCCCGCACCAGGTCGGGAGGGGGAGGCGAGCGCAAGGCGCGAGCCGGACGTTCCTCCAACGGAGGATGCCGAAAGACTGTCCGCCACCAAGTCTGAGGTGGAGAGTGCCTCAATCACAAAGCGCCACGGACAGTATTCGTGACGCGTGCTTCTCCCCCGAGGCGTTGAATGCCTTTAACACGGGGGACGCGCACCTTCGTGCTACTCAAGATAGTTTTACCAGAGCCACGGAGCAGTATGTAAAAGACATACGGGTAAGAGAATTTAATAGTTGCATATGCCAGTAGCCCCCGAGACTTAAAGTAGTTATATTAACTGATTTAAGGATCATATGAAATGCAGGATCTTACCGAGAAGAATACCCAACTGTCTCAGGAGCTGCAAGAGTGCAAGGCCCAACTTGAGGCCGCATTGTCTGGCGCAGGAGGAAACGCAAGGACCTCTCCTGGTAACGCATTATTTTAGAAGGATAAGTAGCGTTTGGCCTTTGCGCAAGTCTAAAAACGACGTTGCGGTGCTGCGGACAAGATCCGGACAGGCAAGAACTTCGCGCCAACTAAAGGTCGGCGAGAGGTGCTGCATAAGGTGCAACATGAAAGGAACAAGCTCCAGGATGCCCATGCCTAGCTTGGAGAAGAGTTGAAAGGCGTTCGGGCCGAGCTGTCGGGCTCCGTTAAGGAGAATCAGCGGCTTCGTCGCGGCATATATAGTAAGTGCTTGAGCGAACTCCTTTGAAAAGAAGAGTTCGGCGAGGAAGTCAATTTGACAGAATATGTCTGTAGGTATACTCACAGGTCGCCCTGCGGAGGAGATGCCCGTAACAACGGGTGATCAACTTCCCGAATTGTTGCAACTGATCGAACGAGTTCGGCAGGCTATGGGCGGCGTCATCCAGGCGTTATGGCCAGCCTTCTCCATACCCGAGGGTCTTGGGAGCTTGCGGAGAAGCTGAGGAGGCGGCAGCGCTTCCATTTATGGAAGATTTCGCCTGCCGCCAAGGTGCCGTGGAGGCTGGGCCATGGTAAAGACGCGGTACAAGAAGGCGGATCCCAATCACATGGTCAAGTCGGACTGTGGGGCCCGATGGGAAGGAGATCCTGTGAGTTTAGTATACGCCAAATGGAGTTGGCATAAAATTTTCCCAACAGATCTGTAAATTAGACAACCTGTTAGACGGGATTGAGGAAGAATACAATCACCGATTTGACAATGTATTATAAAATGACATACAAAATGCATTCTAGCCGGATTGTAGATCGCTTGTCTTTGCCGACCTTTTCGCTTCGACCTCGGGACCCTAGAGTCCGGAGTGTGTCCGAATACCTTCTCGGTTATGAAACAACCGGGTATGCATGGAGACCAAAGCGAGGGGTCATCGATGCTTTATCGCATAAGTGCCCAACTAGTTATGTTATATTACATGGTTAGTAAGAAACATCTTCCAGGAGAATAGTTCCGTTAAGGGTTCCTTTCATTGGGGTGGCATGCCCTAAAGTGCATGTCCGACTGCGAAAAAGCAGAAAACATCTGGGGCAGATAAATAAGTGGATAAAAATCATCTTTTAAGTCACCGATCGAATATTCCCTTAAGAACGCTAGCTTTCGCTTCACCCACCGAGGTACACATCCGCTGACCCGACAAGAATAATCGCAGAGGTGCTCCTTTACCTCCTAGCCGAACAATCGGGAACGAGGGGTAAGCACAGAGCCGTGCAACCCAGCTTGGCCAAAACTTAAGTCATATCGATGCATATAATGGTGAATAAAAGGTACATGTGGAGGCTTGACACATGTGCCGGGCATGAAGCCCAGATAATTAAGCTTCGGTAAAGAAGCCCCGTGTATAATGAGTGCGGTAGCACATCAATTGTCTTGCGAACGCTATGCTGGTAAAGCCCTTTAAGGCTTGGATGAATAGGGTTGAGAAGAAAAGATAAACAAAAGGCAGCTGAAATAGATAAAAGAAAAATTTTGGACGGGGAAGGGACGAACTCTTAGTCCGGCGCTAGGCATAGAATCGCCGGAGGCGGGCTGCGCTCCATGGGTTCGCTCGAGTCGGTTATCCGATGCATTTCAGAGACGGTACGCCTCCGCCGTCAAGACTTGATCAATGATGAAGGGCCTTCCCATTTGGGCTTGAGCTTGTCCTTTTTCTTGTCCGGCAGCGAGAACCAGTTCGCCAACGTTGTAAGTCTTGGCCTGTATTTCTCTGCTTTGGTATCTTCGAGCCTGCTATTGATAGAATGCGGAACGAGCCTTGGCGACGTCGCGCTCTTCCTCCAATGTGTCCAAGCTGTCCTGCCGATCCAACTCGGCTTCTCTTTCTTCGCATACGCGCACTCGAGGTGAGTCATGAATGATGTCGCAGGCAAAACTGCTTCTGCGCCGTATACCATAAAAATGGTGTGAATCCGGTGGTACGGTTAGGCGTTGTCCGCAGCCCCAGTCTACGGAGTCGAGCTCCTCTACCCAAAGGCGTGTCGATTTCGTAAGGACCGCACTAGTCCGGGTTTGATGCCGCCATTATTAGACCATTTGCTCGCTCCACTTGACCGCTGGTTTGAGGATGATAGATCTGAAGCGTGTCGAGCTTGATGCCCATATTTTTGCACCATGATTTAACCTCATCGGCGGTGAAGTTCGTGCCGTTATCGGTGATGATGCTGTGGGGACACCATAACGGTGTACTACCCGGATATAAAGTCTATCACTGGTCCGGACTCGCCGCTTTAACTGGCTTGGCCTCTATCCATTTGGTGAATTTATCCATCATGACCAATAGGTACCTTTGCTTGTGGGTTCCCCTTTAAGTGGTCCAACCATGTCAAGCCCCTGCACCGCGAACGCCAGGTAATTGGTATAGTTTTGAGGGCGGTGGGTGGCATATGGCTCGATTAGCAAAGAGCGACAACCGACACATCTTTGGACTAAGTCCCAGGCATCCGCCGAGCCGTCGGCAAGAAAATCCTGTGCGGAATGCCTTTCCTACAAGGGCCCGAGCTGCGGCGTGGTGTCCACCTAGTCCGGCATGAATTTCAGCCAGGAGGTTTCGCCCTTCCTCTTCGGAGATACACCTTTGAAGGACTCCGGTTGTGCTTTTCTTATAAAGTTCTCCCTCATAGACCTTGTAGGCTTTTGATCGCCGGACAATGCAGCGGGCCTCATTTTGGTCTTCGGGAAGCTCCTGCCTAAGCAAGTAGGCGAGGAATGGTTCTATCCACGGGGCAATTACTGCCATTATGTCGTGGGCGGAAGGTGTTATGTCATCGGCTGGAGCGCCGGTTGGTGCGGCTTGTTCCGGATTGTTAGTTCCGGACTCCTCTTCCCATAGTACGGATGGCTTGAAGAGCCGTTCCAGGAAGATGTTAGGAGGGACAGCGTGGCGTTTTGCGCCAATGCGTGCCAGTATGTCGGCCGCTTGGTTATTATCCCGGGTGACGTGATGGAATTCAAGTCCTTCGAACCGGGCTGACATTTTGAGGACAGCGTTGCGATATGCTGCCATTTTCGGATCTTTGGCGCCAAAGTCTCCGCTTATTTGGGATATTGCGAGGTTTGAGTCCCAGCGCACCTCTAGGCGTTGAATGCCCATGGAGATTGCCATCCGGAGACCGTGTAAAAGGGCCTCAGATTCGCTGCGTTGTTAGAGTCCGTACATTATCTAAAGTACGTATTGGACTGTGTCTCCGGCCGGGGCGCCAATACGACGCCAGCCCCCAGTCCGGCTAACATTTTAGAGCCGTCGAAGTGCATAATCCAATTGGAGTATGCGCCGTATTCTTTAGGGAGTTCGGCTTCGGTCCATTCAGCGACAAAGTCAGCCAAAACTTGAGACTTTATAGCTCGCCGAGGTTTGTAAGATATATCAAATGGTAAGAGCTCAATGGCCCATTTTGCAATCCTGTCCGTCGCGTCGCGGTTGTTTATAATGTCGTTAAGTGGTACTTCAGAGGCCACTGTTATCGAACACTCTTGAAAGTAGTGTCGGAGCTCCGGATGCCATGAACACCGCGTCGCTATCTTCTCGATAGTGCGAATGTAACGGACTTGCAAGGGGTTAACACAGTGGATACGTAGTATACTGGTTTTTGAAGAGGGAATTTATGCCCTTCTGTTTCTCGTTCGACGACGAGTACCGCGCTTACAACTTGATGCGTAGCTGTGATGTATAACAACATTGGTTCGCCTAGGTTGGGCGCAGCCTGGACCGGATTTGTTGCCAATATGGCCTTTATTTCTTCGAGTCCGGTGGTGGCAAATCCGCCCACTGGTGTTCGTGCGCCGAGGAGGCGATAGAGGGGTAATGCCTTTTCTCCTAGACGGGAGATAAAGCGGCTTAGAGCCGCTACGCATCCGGTCAATTTTTGTATTTGCTTGAGGTCTTTTGGGATATCTAGCTGTGACAGAGCTCGGATCTTGGCTGGGTTTGCTTCAATTCCTCTACCGGATACGATGAAGCCCAGCAGCTTTCCAGCTGGTACACCGAAAACACATTTTTCCGGATTCAGCTTGATGTCATATGCTCTGAGGCTGTCGAATGTGAGCCTCAAGTCGTCTACTAGAGTTTCGACGTGTTTAGTTTTGACGACTACGTCGTCCACATATGCCTCTACTGTTTTGCCGATCTGGGTAGCCAGACATGTCTGAATCATGCGCTGATATGTTGCGCCGGCGTTTTTAAGTCCGAAGGGCATCGTGTTGAAGCAGAATGGTCCATATGGAGTAATGAATGCTGTTGCGGCTTGATCCGCTTCTGCCATCTTGATTTGATGATAGCGGAGTATGCGTCCAGGAAGCACAATGAATCGTGTTCTGCGGTGGCATCGATGATTTGGTCGATGCGGGGAAGGGGGAAGGGATCCTTTGGGAAGGCCTTATTTAGGTCTTTGAAATCGACACATAGGCGCCATGATTTGTCCTTCTTTGGTACCATCACCAAGTTTGCTAGCCAATCCGGTGCTTGATGTCTCGATGAATCCGCCTTCCAATAGCTTGGCTAGCTCTTCTCCCATTGCTGTCTTTTGGGTTCGAAAATCGTCGAAGAGCCTGTTTGATGGCTTGAATCCTTTAGGATGTTTAGGCTGTGTTCGCCAATCTGCGTGGGATTCGGGCATATCCGATGGGTGCCGTGCAAAATGTCCCAATTTTCCCGAAGGAATTCTCGCAGTGCGGCGTCTACATCAGGGTTCAATTGTGCCCCGATGGAGGCCGTCTTCGTGGGTCCGTTGGGTGGACCTGAATTTGACTATTTCGTCCGCTGGTTTAAAAGAGGTGGACTTGGATCTTTTATCAAGTATCACATCGTCCCTGTTCACCGTGGAGCGCATCGCGGTGAGTTCCTCGGCCGCTAGGGCTTCGGATAGTGCCTCGAGGGCTAGTGCGGCTGTCTTGTTTTCGGCGTGGAGTGCTATGTCCGGATCACTAGCGAGAGTGATAATTCCGTTGGGACCGGGCATTTTAAGCTTCATGTACCCATAATGGGGTATAGCTTGAAAAATTGTGAATGCCTCTCGTCCTAATAGAGCATGATATCCGCTGCTGAATGGGGCCACTTGAAACGTGACCTCCTCGGACCTATAATTGTCCGTGAGCGAACACTACGCCCAGCGTGATTTTTCCTGTGCAGCATGCTTCCGGCTGGGATTATTCCTCTAAAGGTTGTGCTGCTTTGCTCAATGCGGTTCCATCTATTTCCATTTTTCGGAGGGTTTCCTCATAGATGAGGTTTAGTCCGCTGCCGCCATCCATGAGTACCTTAGTAAGGCGAAAGCCGCCTATTATTGGGCCGAGGACCAATGCGGTGGTGCCCGGCAGTTCGAATTTAGGTTCAATCCGGCATTGAAGGTAATAGCCATGTCGCTCCATGGATTTATTGTTGCTACTTGGTAGACTTAGGCAAGGTTGCGGAGTTGTCGTTTTACATGTTATTGGATGCGAAAGTCTCAAGACTATTAACACCGTCTTCGGTGTTGCTGGGCTGGGATTCGAGCTAGAAGATCTTCGCCACTTTTGGCCACCTGCCGTAGTATCCAACATGATCGAAGGCTATGAGTTGGAGTGGCGCCCTACGTGCTATGAATTTTGCAGGTCCGCTTAGCCAGCCCTCCAAGACGGTTCCGCACCCTTTAGGGGTTTTGGTTTTTGGTATTCAGCCCAGTGCTTGATAATGATGCACCCTTTGGTTCCGGACTAGGGATGTATTCGGGCCGGATTATCCCAAAATTTACTTCGGTTTTCCAGCGCTCTCCATCGCATAGTACTTTTGTACGATGGTCTCCAAGTCAGCGGCGCGTGATGTCGCGCGACTTATGGCGTTTAGGATTCCCTTGTTCGTGCAATTATTGCGAAGACCGAGATTATGTTTTCCTCTCGGCAGTCCTTTATCCTGTCCATAACCGGGAGGAATCTGCCCAATGGTGATGTCTTGTCTCGGCGGGCTCTTGCCAAATTAGAGTTAGATCGCATATGTCTGGGCGGGTGGGTGGAACTAAGTCCGGAACCCTACCCATCTCAAGGCTCGAAGGCCGAGAAGTTTCCAATTTTGGAAGCTTGGATTTCTGGACGTTGTCCAACGAGTCTGGTCCGATGCCTGACTTTAAGTTCAGTGTTTGATCGAAGCCCGTCCCTCCGCGGGAATCCGGCATGGGGGGTTCGGGGATCCGGACATGACTAGTTTTCAATACAGGAGAAGCGTCGCCGCATTGTTCCTCTACCACTGCAACGTGGTGGGTGACCTGGGGAGAGTTAATTTCTCTCACATCGGGTTTAAGCCCAATCTGATCGTAGTCTGTAGCGACTCCCATGGTGGCGATGCGATCCAAGAGCTCGTTGACGGACGAGAGCTCTATCGGATCCAGCTGCTCGGCAAATTCCGAGCTGACGTGAAGATTGCTTTTGACGACTTGAGAGGTCGTTGTCGAAGCGATGGCCGGACAGGCGGTCATAAGAAAACCACCTAGCCGGATAGTTTGGCCGGCGGCCAAGGCTCCTTTGGCGAAGATATCGTCCTTGAAGACGGGAAGAGGCATCCTTCCTATCGGTGACGACACAGAGGAACTCTCAGCGAGAGCACCAATGTCGGTGTCAAAACCGGCGGATCTCGGGTAGGGGGTCCCGAACTGTGCATCTAGGCGGATGGTAACAGGAGACAAGGGACACGATGTTTACCCAGGTTCGGGCCCTCTTGATGGAGGTAAAACCCTACGTCCTGCTTGATTGATATTGATATTGTGGATGTTTACAAGAGTGGATCTACCACAAGATCAAGGAGGCTAAACCCTAGAAGCTAGCCTATGATATGATTGTAAGGGTTGTTGTGATTGTTGTCCTACGGACTAAAGCCATCCGGTTTATATAGACACCGGAGAGGGCTAGGGTTACATAGAGTCGGTTACAATGGTAGGAGATCTACATATCCGTATCGCCAAGCTTGCCTTCCACGCCAAGGAAAGTCCCATCCGGACACGGGGTGAAGTCTTCAATCTTCTATCTTCATAGTCTTGGAGTCCGGTCGATGATGATAGTCCGGCCGATGACGGTAGTACGGCTATCCGGACACCCCCTAATCCGGGACTCCCTCACTCCACACGAATGGAATTGATGGTCAGAAGAAACTCGAACTCCGGGAATAATAGGGTGGGAGGGCGGGGAAACAAATGCAACTTGGAAGGGGGAACCAACGAATATCTTGAAGAGAAAACACCGGTTGAAATCATTGAGGAAAGAAAGCAAAGACTTCGCACGAGTAGAATGGATACTCGATTACGAACTCCGGATTCGAGATGATGAAGGGAGGGCGGGCGGGAAAAGAAAACAACTGAGGATTGAACTTGACAACGATGAAGAGGCTCGAGTCAACTTGACGAGAAATGCACCGGATGAAAAGAGCTGAGGAACAACGATCGAAAAACCAACTGCGTGATCCTAAAGAAATTTTGAAAGGGAAGAGGAGTAATTCAAAACACCTACGTCAAGATTCCTCACCAGAGCGACGAAGGGGCAGAGGAGTAAAAAGAAATCCTACTCTCCGATATAACTAGACTCCAAAAATGGTTTTCTTCTAGACTCAACAATGGCCAAACTACACGATCAATCAAGGGGGCTCCTAAGGTCGGTCGAGGCTCTGATACCAACTTGTCACGCCCAATATGCGACCCTATCCAAAAGGAACTCGACGGTCCCACCAAGGATAGACCCGCATATTGAAACGCTTTTGCAAGGTGGATATCATTACATCAACATTACATAATAGATGGGGATACATACATAAGGCATACAATGCCACACGAATACAACATCATCTTACAAGAGATCAACATCCGACTACGGATGGAACACAAACAGAAACTCAAGCGACATCCACCCTGCTAGCCCAGGCTGCCGACCTGGAACCTATCCCCTGATCGAAGAAGAAGCAGAAGAAAAACTCCAACACAAGTAAACATCGCTCTCACGTCATGATCATCACAAACCTGTACCTGCAACTGGTGGTGTAGTAATCTGTGAGCCACGAGGACTTAGCAATCCCATTACCATGGGTATCAAGACTAGCAAAGCTTACTGGGTAAGGAAGAGGTAAAGTGGTGAGGATGCAGCAGCAACTAAGCATATATGGTGGCTAACATACGCAAATGAGAGCGAGAAGAGAAACAAAGGAACGGTCGACAACTAGTAATGATCAAGAAGTGATCCTGAACTCCTACTTACGTCAGACATAACCCAGAAACCGTGTTCTCCTCTTGATCAACCCCGAAAAGAGACACTCACGGTTACGCACACGGTTGGTGTATTTTAGCAGAGTTTGCTTCAAGTTTACTACAACCGGATATTAACAAATTCCCATCTGCCACATAACCGCGGGCACGGCTCTCGAAAGTATATACCCTATAGGGGTGTCCCAACTTAGCCCATGATAAGCTCTCGCGATCAACGAAGGATATTCCTTCTCCCCGGAAGACCCGATCAGTCTCGGAATCCCGGCTACAAGACATTTCGACAGCAATAAAACAAGACCAGCAAAGCCGCCCGAATGTGCCGACAAATCCCGATAGGAGCTGCACATATCTCGTTCTCGGGGCACACCGGATGAGCAAGACGACGGGTGGGCATAGACCCTGGTTGCCCAGGGGGCGCCGGACATCGCTCGGTTTGGACCAGCACTCGAAGGAGAACTGGCCCGGGGGCTAAAATAAAGATGACCCTCGGGCTCCGGAAACCCAAGGGAAATAAAAGGGCATAGGTGAGGCAAATGGTAAAACCAATGTTGGGCCTTGCTGGAGGAGTCTTATTCAAAGCGAACTGTCAAGGGGGTCCCATAAATCACCCGACCGCGTTAGGGACGCAAAATCCGGGAACATAACACCGATATGACGGAAACTAGGGCGGCAAGAGTGGAACAAAACACCAGGCATAAGGCCGAGCCTTCCACCCTTTACCAAGTATATAGATGCATTAATAATATAAGATATGTTGTGATATCCCAACATAATCCTGTTCACCATGGAGCAATCTTCAACTTCACCTGCAACTAGCAACGCTATAAGAGGGCTGAGCAAAGCGGTAACATAGCCAAACAACGGTTTGCTGGGAAGGTGACAACGAGTTAGAGGTTCATGGCAATTTGGGAGGCTTGAGCAGCAAGTGATAGGTAGCGCAGCATAGCGGAAGAACGAAGCAACTAGCATAGCAATGATAGTAATGAGATCCAAGGTGACGGTCATCTTGCCTGAAATCCCTCTAGGAAGAAGAACGAGTCCATGAAGAAGACGAACGGATGAAGCCGAACCAAGCGTAGACGAACGAATCCTCACGATCGCAACGAAACAGGAACTAACAAGAAGAAGCACACAAGTAAACACACCACACATGAACAAGACATGATGCACAACAAGCATGATGCATGACAAAACTACATGAAGCTACTCATGGCAAAATATGATGCAAACAAGAACAACACTTCAAAGCAAGTTTAAATGAGGCCGGAAACAACATAGAACAATTCCGGCAAGTCCTCATATGCAAATTTCGAAATTGGTCCAGATCTTAATAAACCTTATGTTCAAGTTTTTAAACAGCAAGTTAAGATGCACCACGATGATCTACACGAAATTCTAGTCAAGTTACATATAAAGTTCATTAGATTCGGAGCTACGGCCTAGAAGATATGAGCAAAACAAGATAAGCATGGCATTGATACAAAATGCATACAAACATCACGCAAACACCTCAAAACAATGATGCAACATGATAATATGAAACTACATGCAAAAACAAGCAAGTTTCATATAGAGCACACTCAAAACGGAGCAACGGTTCAACACATACACCCTATACAAGTTTAAAGGACAAGCTGTCCAAAACAGCAACTAGGCATATTGCAAGCACCCAAAACAACATGCTACAGTACCACAATATGAAAACAAAAGGCATGGTCATGATGTACAGGTAAAGCATTACAAAACATGAACACTGAGCTATATCCAGAAACAACTAGAACATGCTCAAAAGGACATGACAAGATTGCAAATAATAACAGTTTCAGACATATCAGGAAATAACATCAGGTTGCAATGTTTAGAGCTATCAAACAACATGTTAAAGCAAGCTATCATGTCAAACAAGAGCATGGCATGAACCTACTAATTTCATAGAACAAAAGTCCCTTAATGACCATGAGCCAAAAAGGATCAGAAGATATGATGGCACCCATGTAAACATAGCAAGTTATATTACAGATTCATAAATGGCAAGAACAACAATAAGTAGGCATGTTGGTGAGCTTGAACCACTCACCATAGAGCAATACATGGCATGGCAAGGCAACCAACAGTAAGAAGGCATGTTGGTGAAGCTAAGAATGGCAAGAACAAGATCATAGCATGCAAGGATCAACTACAACAACCTTGGCAAAATTGAATAACATGTAAACAATCTGCCAGGAAATATTTTATAGCAAAAGTAGAGCTCGATTGACTCAAGCTATATCACTCCATAATTGCAAACAAGGGCATGGATGGATAGAGAATAACCATATGTTCAAAACATCCTTACTGAAGTATCTCAAAATAAGCATGGATATCTCTGTAGCATCAAATTTACATGGCATAAAAATATCAGCAGAACAGGGCTGAAATCAGCAACATCATGAAGCCTAGTTTGCATGCTTGTGCTAGTCACCACAGAGATCACAAAAATACATGTCATACACCCCTGTAAATATGGCATGGTATATTACAAAACACATGTAGGACTCAAGTTCATAGGGTGCACACATCAATCATGGCAAAAATGACAAAAGTGCATGTCCTGATAAGAATCTGAAACTAACATCACATAGCCCTCTTCTAACAGCATTTCGGGCATCAAGATGAGCTCAAATGAAAATGATGCAATGAGATTAAATGATGTACTCATCGAGACAGAAAATTTGACAAATTACACGCACGAAACGGAGCTACGGATGCAGAGTTAAGATGCGATGAAAATGCATAAAAATACTGAAATACTACGGGACTTAGCGAGAAAGCGGAGAAGTCAACCTTATCCGCACGGATATCGAGGTTCGCCGGAGCTGGCTTGGATCTCGCCGGAGAAGACGAACACGGGCGGGAAGTCCAGATCCGCGAGGGGAAGGCGGGAGAGCGCGGACAGTGCGGGAGGGGATCGGGCGGCGCGGCGGAGGCGCGCGGACCGGACGACGCTGGCCGGGCGGCGGCCTCCGGCGAGGCACGGCAGGCGGCCGGCCACGGCCGGCGGGAGATCCCGGCAGCGGGCGGCACTGGCCCGGCCTTGCGGGCGAGGGTCCGCGCGGGGCGGCGGCGGAGGAGGCGGCGGCGCCGGCGAGCCGGAGCAGCGGGCGGCGGGCATGGCGGCGTGGCGTATGCCAAGCGGGCACCAGGCGGGCGGCGCCCTGCCGGCCGGAGGGCAGCGGACGGGCTCAAGGGGTTCGCGCGATCGGCGGCGATGTGGGGCTACGCGGCCCAGGCTGAGGTGGCGAGCGGAGATTGGCCCAGGAGGCGGCAGGGGCGACGTGGCGCGTTCCTATTGGTCGAAGCGACGTGGCTGAGGGCGGAGGACATGTCCGGTTGCGGCCGGACGTGTCCGGTGGCGGCGGGGAAGATTAGGCTAGGGTTAGACCGAGAATTTCGGGAAGGCACACATATTTATAGGTAAAGGGAGCTAGGAGAGTCCAAATGGAGTGCGGTTTTCGTCCACGCGATCATGATCGAACGACCGAGAGCATGGAGGGGAGTTTGCTGGGTTTTGGGCCACTTTGAAAGGGGTGTTGGGCTGCAATACAAAAGAGGCTTTCACGGTTACCCGGTTAACCGTTGGAGTATCAAACGACCTCCAAATGGCACGAAACTTGACAGGCGGTCTACCGGTGCTATACCAAGGCCACTTGGCAAACCTCGGTCCATTCCGAGACCGTTTAACACCCTTTACGAAAAAGAGGTAAAAGGGGCGCCGGAGACATAGGAGTGCCGGATTGCAAAACGGACAACGGGGAAAATGCTCGGATGCATGAGACGAACACGTATGCAAATGCGATGCACATGACGACATGGTATGAAATGTAGATGATGACATGGAAAAATGCAACACACAATTAAATGACATGGCAACGACGGCGAATAACTGACGGACACCTGGCACATCGAATCCGGGGCGTTACATCTTGGTTGGCTAGAGCTGATTGTAAGGCACTTGGAGATTGTTGAACGTTTCCACTGACAGGACGTTGAGCCCTTCCCCGCCATCGATGAGGGTCTTGGTGACCAGCACGTTGCTGATGATTGGGGAACAGAGCATCAGGAGGACTCCGGCTGTGGCCGCACACTTGAGCTGATCCGCTGAGCTGAACATGATGGCGCACGCCGACCACCTGAGGGGGCGTGTGGCTTCGAGCTTGGGGAGGACTGCATTCATTTCACGGGCGAACTGCTTGAAGATGCGTTGAGAGGCTGGGGCTTGAGCTCCGCCCAGGATGCAGGCGATTGCGCGCGGCTCCTGGAACCCCAACCCCCTCGTCCTAATGGTGGTCTTCATTTCTCCTTGGCTACGGTGGCAGAGGAGGGAGGCCTGCGTTGCCTTGCGGGCGATCCTCACGAGGCTGATCCCTCTAGCCTCCCTCGTGAGGCGGGTCTTGCCAGCGATCCTCGCGAGGTTGGTCACACCATCCTTGGCGAGGGCCGCGGTCTTCCCAGTGTCCTGCGTTCCTTCCTCCTCCTCGGCCGTAGCCCCGGTCGCTGCGGTCGGGACGTTGGCCGATCCTCCCTTCTCGCACGGCTCGGAGTTCTTGACATTCGCTGGTGTTGTGGGTGTGGAGGTCGTGGTACACGCAGTACCGGCTGCCCTTGGAAGACTCAGACTGATCTCTGCCCCGCTTGGTGTCCGGTTCTGCCGCGAGCACGACAACCCCCTTGCGCTTCACGTCCTTGGCCTTGGATTTCTTCTCTTCTGGGTCTGCGGCAGGCAGCTCGAGGAGGGAGAGACGCCCTTCCTCGGCCCTGGCGCACTTGGTCGCCAAGTTGAACAGCTCCAAGCAAGTGCACAAGTCTTCATGCATCGCCAGCTCCTCCTTCATCTTGACGTCGCGCACACCGTTGGAGAAGGCGGAGATGATGGCCTCCTCGGTCACCTTGGGAATCTTGAGGCGTGCGTTGTTGAAGCGCTGGATGTACTTCTGCAGGGTCTCCCCTGGCTGCTGCTTGATGCGGCGCATGTCGCTCACGGCGGGTGGTCGGTCACGAGTACCTTGGAAGTTGGCGATGAAGCAGGTATGCATCTCGTCCCAGGAGGAGATCGTGCCCGAAGCCAGGTTCAGGAGCCAGGTGCGGGCCCCGTCTTTGAGCGCCATGGGAAACCAGTTCGCCATGACCTTCTCGTCTCCGTTGGCGGCTTCGATGCCCAGCTCGTAGAGTTGGAGGAACTCTACGGGGTCGGCCGTACCATCGTAGCGAGGAGGCAGGTCCGGCTTGAACTTGCCGGGCCACATGACGCTGCGCAGCTTGGGGGTGAAGGCACGGCAGCCTGCTGTGGCCACGGGAGGCCTTGGATGACGAAGAGCTTGGTCTTGCGGGTCCCCATGCGCTGAAGCTGGGAGCAGCGTGGGGTCTTGACGTGCTGGGGCAGGAGCGTGGTCGCGGCAGTGGAGCGAGGAGCACTCGGGCATCTTCTTGCGGGCGAGGACCTCGACAGCTCTGCTCTTGCCTTGGGCGCCGGACGGAGCGGGTTCCGCCAAGGGACCATCGCCTTGGGGCAGGCGCCTTCTTGAGGGGGAGGCGGCCGGCGCCCGGAGCTTCGTCGCCAGCGGGGCGGGGTTGGTGCAGCAGACGGGGCGGCGCGGGGAGCCTGCGGCCTTGACGAAGCTTCGGCGGCGCGGTCGAGCCACTCTTCGTAGATGTCGTCGGCGGGGCGGTAGCGCAGGAGCTCGTTTGCGCGATGGCGCAGACGAGCCTCCATGGGCACGCGGAACGCGAGACAAAGAAACCAGCCGGGCGGCGAGGGGTAGCAGTCGGCCGTCTTGCCTCACGGAGGATCTTTGGGGCGAAGCTTGCTGCTCGTTCCCGCCGGGCGGTGGCGGCGTTGACGGCAAAGCGACGGGAACGACGAGGCGCCCGCCGATGGGAGCCATCTGGCGCGTCTGCGGAAGCGAGCGGCTCGGCGCTTCATCGCGGGCCCGACAGCGTCGAACATGGATCTTGGGGTCGACGGAGAACAGGCGGAAGGCAGATTTACAGCGCGCACTTACCTACAGCGCGCCAAATGTCGGATTCGGGTTCGGCAGACCCTTGAGGTTCGAACATCGGGTGCGCTTGTGAATCTCGCCCTCTACCTACATGCACGTCGCCTCCTCGCTAAGATCTAAGCTCTGAAAGGAACAGCACAAGAGACACAGGGTTTATACTAGTTCGGGCCACCATTGTGGTGTAATACCCTACTCTAGTTTGTGGTGTGGTGGATTGCCTCTTGGGCTGATGGTGATGAACAATACAAGGAAGAACAGCCTCGCGAGGGTCTGTTCTTAGCTGGTGCGATGAACTGCTAGGGGGAGTTCAATCGCTTCTCTCTATCTCTCTCATTTGTTCTCTTGCTACCTTTCTTCCCTCCTCTACCCTGTGGGTGGCTAGCCCTATTTATAGGCAGAGGCCCTGGGCCTCTTCCCAAATATTGAGCGGAAGGGCGCCAACAATTGGCCATTTGAAGGGAACATCTGGTACACTTATCTGACTAAAGTTGGTCCTCTTTGTCAAAGGCCACAGTGATGACGCCACTTGGGCTCCTAATGACTTCCTTCCTGCCGTTGGACTGGTCTTGGTCTTGTTGCACGAAATGGGCGCCTTTGCTTGATACTCTCGCTGCGCTTGCTCCTTTGCACCAAAGAGGAAAGGAGGACATCTGCTGCGGGCTGGCGCTACCTAGCGCCCTTGGTCGTCATGGCTTGCGTCATGGGCACCTGGTGAGGTACCCCGCCTTGATCTCTCCGCCTCCTCGCGAGCCAGCCTGATGAGGCCGTGCCTTAGGAAGCTCCCTGTCGTCCGCCCCGCGAGGCTTGGCCCCTCGCGAGGGTCTTGAGCTTGTGTTGATGAAGATGGGCCGTGATGGGCCCCCCTTTGAGCCATGCCGCAGGCAGGCAAGTCTGGGGACCCCCGTTCCAGAACGCCGACATGTTCGCTCATCAAACTTGTAGTCTCGGGTTTGATAACTATACTTGAGCATAATTTTTGCCAGGAGGATTCTTTGACTAGTCAAAATGTTTTCTAGGGTTTGCACGCTTCACTCTCTCTCTCCAGTATATATACACACACTGGAGCCTCAGCGCTTGTAGTTTCTCTCTTCACACTCTCTCGCCCTCTCCCGCTGGAGCCTCAGCGCTTGTAGTTGCTTTGTTCACACTCTCTCGCCCTCTCCAGATCTAAACAAGACTTCGTTGGCCTCTCTCTCCCCCCTCACTGCTGCTCAAAGAGCCGGCTGGATCCGTCCGTCGGGAAGGGAAGGAGGCTTAACGCTGTCGCCGTCGGCGAGGGAGGGAATCCACTACCGGCGCTTCTGTTCACTTTCCACCCAGCGGCGGCGCGGGAGGGCCTCCGACCCCTTCTTCTTCACAGCCGTCCTGTCGCCTACCGAACCATGCCCCAAGAACCTTAAGGTATATTTTACTTACTCCACATGCATTGCTCTAGCTGCATGTATACCATGAATCTAGGACGTGGTTCAAAGAGGAAAGGAGTGGGGGAAAGTAGTGGGAAAAGTTGTATATAGCATGAATCTAGGGCGTGGTTCAAAGAGGAAATGAAGGGGAAAGTTGTATAGCATGAATCTAGGGCGTGGTTCAAAGAGGAAAGGAATGGGGAAAGTAGTGGGGAAAGTTGTATCGCATAAATCCGTGGGCGTGGTTCAAAGAGGAAAGGAAGGGCGAAAGTACTAGTTGAAAAAGGAAAGGAAGGGACAAGGCTGTAGAGTTTGAGCAAGATTAGATTTGCTTTAGCGCTCACATAGGGAAAGGTGTCTAAAGATAACAAAACTGGGACCAACACAAATATGCTCCTTGGTTGTTTGTTCTTTGTTGCAACAGATGTGCATGACCACAAGACATCGGTAGATGCACATGGTGCTGGTCGTCCACTGTCCCGTGCAACTCATTAGTTGTTGTTAATCTAAGGCCTGTTTGGTTAAAACTCCTAGTCCCTACCTGCTTGGTTCGAGGGACTAAACATGGACTAGAGGTTATTAAATGACATGATAAAAGACCATGTTACCCCTAGTAATGAACTAATAGAAACAAGGTGCGATGCATGGCAGGGGCAACTGTTGGAAAAGTCCCAAAAAGACTCCCTCGGGGTCTTCTTTCTTTAGTCCCAAATGCCCACTTTTAGTCCCTAAAAGTCCCTCCCGTTTGGTTTAGATGGGACTGACACGGAGTTTTTTTAGTCCCTACACCAAAATGTCCCTTTAAATAAACACCCTCTAATAATGCCGCTGGAAAATTGATGCAATGCCACAGTTAAAAGCAAATTACATGTTTAACGAATTTTATTGTTAATATAATCTCTATGTTAATATTAATCAATGCCCCTGTTTGAAAAATGCTACTGTCTTGCTTTCTTTCCCATTTAGATAAGGTAGATGCTTCTTTTTGTTGGCTTCTGTGTCATCCATCGTTATTGACCACTAATTGTTTCCTTTGCACCTCTGTGTAAACAGGGTTATCTACTTCACCTCGTTGCTATTGTGACCTTTTGTTGCACTGCACAAAACACTTTTGTTTTAAGAGTGTTTTGTGCAGTTCAACCAAAATGTCACACCGACAACGTTGCTTGATTGCTTGATCTTAATGGAACTGCACAAGAGGAGATCTTACTTCCTATCCGTTAAGGCGAATTTGGTTAAGATCTTCTTCTTGTGAGTTGTTTGAATTCTGCATCATGAGAGGTCAGTACTAGCCTTCTTTCACATGATTCTGCAGTGTGCTTTCATATGTTGTGCTACTTGTACGATAATGTTGCTTGATTTTGGTGAACTGCACAAATGGAGACAAGACTTCCAATCTGTATGTCGGTGGGAACGACACCTATGGGATCACAAGAATCCCTACTACGGTCGCGGGGCGCGGGGTCGTGAGAAGAGCAGATCAAACAGATAGCACACGGTTTCCTTATCCGGGTTCGGGCGCGAGGATCGTAAAACCCTACTCCCTTTGGTGGTTTGTTTATCTGTGTTCTTGAACTAGCAATGGGCGTGAGGAGCTCAAAAGCGAATCCCCTCCTGGTCGCCTTGGGCCTCCTTTTATAGGGAAAGGGGTTGCCACAAAGGCACAGGGAGGTGGAAAGGGCTCTGATGATCTGAGTTTATCCTCGCATTACATGACAAGGCGCATTTAATGCATCTTGCTTAGGTGTCCTTGCTTTATCGGGGACGGGGGAGAGCCCTGTCTCGTCCGTCGCCGCTCCCTTTCGTGTCGACACGCCCCTGGCCAGCGGTGCCCGCGGTGCCATGTAGGTAGGCAGGTAGCTGAGGTGGGGCAGCGGTGGGTCTCCACAAAGATCCGCTTGCCGCCACGCAAGTGCCTGCCCAACTGATTGGGTCGGCAGCTTTATGCGAACGGTGGTGGAGGTTTGATTGGCGTGGGCCTGATGGTGGCCCTACGGGTGTTCTTGGCAAGGGCCTCGCCGTAGCCCCGACAAGGGTCTTGCCGGGGCCCCGGCAAGGGGCTTGCCGTGGCGCCTGCTATCATCCCCGGCAAGGCTCTTGCCAGGGGCCTTGTGGTCCTCCTTGGCTGGGATCCCGCCAAGGGTCATCATCTTCTATAGTGTGTATCTGATCTTGAATGTCTTCCCAAAGATCTGCATGCCACCACGGGGATGTCTCCCGAATCCTTGCCCCATGGGGGCAGTGGACTCAAGGGTGATTCGCTCCGTAGGTGTGGGGTGAGCTGCGACGACAAGGGTCTTGCCGGGTTTGCTAAAACCGCCTCCCAGCAAGGATCTTGCCGGGGGAGTCCACTTCGTCCCCTTTGCTCTTTGTGGTCTTGGTCTTGGCGTCGTTCTGCTCCTTTCGAGCTTGGCCTTACCTTGGCTCACCTCCTTGCCTTGCTCAAGGCGGTGGTGCCAGCGGCTCAAACTGCCCGTCTTGTGATTATAGGGGTACAAAAAGTGTACCCCTCTTTTTGTCACCGACAGAGCCCCGGGCCTGGGACACACGTAAGCGCAATCGCGTCGTTGGGCTAGGCCCAAAAGCGGTCTTGTGAGCGCGGGGTGGTTTTACCGGATAAGTCTCTTGGCGCAAGCGCTTCCATACCTCCCATGCGTGGCTCGGCGTGGGGAGGCGTGCATGACGTGGGCGGCATGCGTGGGGCTGAGCTCTGCGCGCATGCGTCACCTCGCAGTTAATGTGAAAGGAGGCGGCCCGCGTTTTCCTCCATAAGAAGGAATAACCGTGGGCGCGCTGCTCACTTTCTCCTCTTCTCTCGTACCTTTTCCAATCTCAGAGCCGTCGTTTCCTCTCTTCCTTCCTTCCTAAGATTTCGCCGTCACCCGCCGTCGCTGCTTCGCCACCCCTCTTCCTCAATCCTCTAGACCTCTCGGCCGCCATGGCGCCCAAATCCGCCAAGGGCAAGGGGGTGGCTAAGGGTTCTGGGACCGTGGAGCCGCCGGAGAGCGCGCTGTCGGGGGACCGGACAAAGTCCGCCTTCTTCTTCCCCTCGTCGGTTGATGTTTATGAGCTCCGGGCCTCCTTCAAGCCCTTATGGGGAGTGAAGACGGGGGGAGAGAATTGAGGCACCAGCGACCAGCGTCATTCCTGCCGCTTGCACGATCCTGCTCCAAATCGGTATCCCTTTTTGTCGATTACCTTTCTTGCGGGTTATGCCCCCTTCTTCGATTTCTTCGTGACATCATGCACACCTTGACTTTCGCCTCTTGGATTTCCTCCAAATGCGGTGGCGTGCACAGCTCTCTTCGCGCATCTTTGCGAAGGCTTTGCCGGAGTGCAGCCCAACACGTCACTCTTTCGCCATTATTTCTCCCCTCGAATCCAGCCTGGAGGCGCCGTCTCCGGATGCATCGCCTGGATCCCAAGATCCAAGGCGTGCCGGACGGTGCCATGAAGGAAGGTGGGAGAATGGCGTGGCAGTGGTGCTGGATTGAAGACGAACCGCGAATTCGCAAGGTCCGCCGAGCGCCGCCGGTCCGCGGCAGCGATTGGAGTGATGTCGATGCTGCCGACGGGAGGCTTACTGTCGCCACCACCAGGATCCTCCGGCTGATCCGGGCTGGGCCCACCCTGGAGATGATCAGGGCGGACTTCATTCGCCGCCGAATCGCCTCGTTGCATAATAAGGGGAGGCCAGCCTGGCTTTTTACGAACCCGGCTGACATTATGCGGCTCCGCCCTAGCCTCGACCACAACTTCACGGTGATGGCGCATGCCCACTTCTCCCAGCGGCTTTTCCAGCTTTATGTGGGTCGCGACGGCGATGTCGAACTGACCGGCAAGGCCGCGAGGGTTGCCCCAAAGGTCGGCAAGGCCGTCAAGGGGCCGTTCTTCAAGTTGCCAGCGGGGGTGGTCCCGTTGTGCAATAACTCACGCCGGTCCGAGATCATTGCTATGATGCCGGACTGCAATGGCACGGCCCTGTCCCGAGCTGGAAGGAGCCGACAGACGCAGATGTGCAACAATTCTTTGACTCCTTGATCGAGGTATACGTCAATGCTGACGTCGAGCGGTGGCTTGTCATGGACACCATCCAGGCGGAGCTGGACTACATCGCCACAAGGGCGAGGGAGGCACAACTTGCCATGGAGGCCGGCAGCACCAGGGGCGTGGAGGACAAGGCCGCAACGGCTGCGGAGGAGGAGCAGTTCACCCTGTGGGCGGCAGCCACCGAGGAGGTCAGCAGCGTCGACGCTGGAGCTCCGCTTGTCGAGGACGCGGCCGACGAGTCGGAGGAGGAGGAGGACATGGGGGCGGGCTCGACGCCAGCCAGGGGAAGAGGGCGAGTCCTGCGGCGGTCTGGCTCCGGCGAGCCGGTCCGGCCCGGCAGGGCTACGCGGCCTCAATTGACCCAGGAGGGGTCCGGGCGCCACACGAGGGCCACGACAGCGAAGGGGCTGATGAAGGCCACTGAGAAGAAGAAGGAAACATCCCCTTCCTCATCCGGGCGCGCATAAACCCCGCCGCCTTCTTCGCCTCCTCCGGCGGGCGTCGACTCAGATGATGATGTGGAGCTCCCTTTTGATCTCGGGCCTCTCAGCCCGGAGAGGAAAAGGAAACTGGTGGAGGAGGAGGAGGCGGATGGCAGTAAGTACTCCGTTCCTTCTTGTCATTTCCATTTCCCGAATCGGATCGCTTGTCTTGATCCATTTTGCTTTTGCAGGAGGCAGAGACGTTGGCCCGGAGGGTGAAGAGGGCGAGGACCTCAGCGACGATCGATCCCCCGGTGGGGCTTCAAAGACACCACTGGTGGTGTTGAGCAGCCCGGACAGCAGCCCCCGGCGCAGCCCCTAGCGTAAGTTCGTCACCCTCTTCTTACTCGACATGTGGTAGGCGCTCGATACTGTGATCTGACCTTGCGGGTTTGCGGAGGGAGCGGCAGCAGGAGGAGCCACAGAGGCTACTCCTAACACACCACCCCATCGACTACACCGCCGGGGGCGTCCCAGCAAGGGCATCGAGCCTGAGCCCACACCCATGGAGGAAGAGGGGGGTGGGCGCTGGTGACCCTGCCACGGCGCCAAATGCTGGCGGAGAGGGGACTTCTGCTTCACAGACTAGCACTGGTGAGTCGCCTGTCCTTCATCTCTGTTTTTCCCTTATTCTTTTCTTGGCTTCATTGCTCCCATTGCTGCCCAGGCCCTCCTTCAACAGACATGGAGGACGTGGACACTATTGTTGGAGACATCGCTGAGGAGGCCGCGGTGGAGGCCAGCAGGGTTGCCGCCGAGGAGGCTGCCAAAGATGCTGATGAGGCCGCCGCTGACGAAGCTGCCAAGGGTGTTGCCGAGGACGCCGCTGCGGGGGCCGCCAAGGCGACCGGCGAGGCTTCTGCCGAGGGCGCCAGCGGTGGACCTGCCGGTGAGGCCGGCAAGGCCTCCGCCGAGGAAGAGGTGGCGGGTGACCAGCCTCCCTCCTCCTCAACCTCGGGCCCCGGCAGATATCTGAAGGTGGGCGACGATCTTTTCGTCCACCTTCCGGGCGTCAAGCGGCGCCCGGAAGGAAGCCTTTGCGGCGAGTGCTTGCTGCCACCGGGCTTGAGGTGGTTGATGAGCCGGGCGTTGGCGGCGGCGATTCTCCGAAGAGCAGCTTTTCCGCGCCATGGGGGCGATTTTGGAAGCTCAAGTGCTATACCGTGCCCGCTGGACAAGGTCAAGTCCAGATGACAACGGTGGACAACGCGTGAAGGTGGACTTCAAAGCGCTGTCGCTGAGGCGAGACCTGGTTCCACCTGACTCGCGAGGAGCAGAGGGCCTTCGGAGGAATTGGCCAAGCGCGATGTGGAGCTCACCATGAAAATGGCCGACATCGAGAAGGCCCAGGAAAAGGAGGCGAACTTGGCTGCCGCGGCCGAAGCCGCCCGGAACCAGCATCAAGCCGCCTTGGATTCCCAGGAAGAGGACCTCTCCGCGCGTGAAGTGAAGCTTATCACAACGCTCCGCGGCAAGTATGAGGAGCTCGAGGCCCTTGTCTCGCGAGCTGTAGCAGAGGCACAAAGAGGCACTCGATGCCCAAGCTCTGGCCCATGCCGGCAAGGTGAAGGAGCTGGAAGCAGAGCGGGACGAGCTGAAGGAGCAGGCCCTCAAGCTATCCGGCGAGAAGAGCACGCTCAACCGCGCCTTGGTAGAGGCGCAAGGAGCAGTCATCAGCAGGACTGGGGAGCTCTCCGACACGCAGAACTCCATCGGAGACCTCAAGCTGAAGCTGGAGGATCTCGAGAAGATGTTGTCGGAGAGCAGGGCTCGGGAGGAGACCTTGACCAGGAGCCTCGAGGAGGAGAAGCAGCTTCGGGCAAACGAGGCCGCCTCCCACCAGGAATATGTGGTGGGTGAGAACATGTGGATCATCCATCTGGAGGTCGTCGCTGGCAGGGTCACCTCGCAATTGGCCACCATGGGGATGCCAAACGTGAGGTACGCCCCCGAGCGCAGCGGGACCGTCAACGCCAAGCTGACCCAGTTCTTCGAGGGTGTCCTCGGGCCTTGGCCTATCTTCACTCCAACAGGGCGGCCACGCTGGCGAGGAGGCCCGCGACTTTGCCGGAGGGTCGTGACCAAGGTCCTCACCAAGATGGCGACTGGAATCCGACCTTGACTTGCGCGCGATGAAGAGCTTGCCGGATGGTGTTGACCTCACGGTGCTCAAGGCGCATCAAGCCCATCACCGATCGCATCGGCGAAATCAAGAGGGTGGAAGGCCAGCGCCGGGATTAGGCATCCCGTTCTTCTTCGCCGCTGCGGGTTCCCGACCAATACAAATTTTATCTTTAGTTAGAACCGCAACTATGACGTGATGTAATATAACTTTGAAGTACTCTTAGTTTTCATGCATGTTATTTACCCGTTCAATTCCTCTTTGTATGCGTGCCCCACGTCGATCGGGTAGGCTCGCCGGCGCGGAAGCCCCTAGCGGCGTTTTGGGGACAGATCCCCAGGGCCTGCCGGGTACGCATGCTACCGGACGAGCCACCTTTCCGTTCCGAACGCGGCCGCTCGAACTGTCGAGCTTGACTCAAGTCAGAATCGAGGGCGTTGTTGATCGCGGAAGGTTACTCTGCCATTCTCGACACAGCCGCTTGAGCTGTTGAGCGGACTCGAAACAGGGCAAGGGTGTTGCCGATCGTGGGAGAGCCCCCTGGCGTGCAAGTTTCTCATACAAAGGCGTGCCATCTCTGGGGGGGGGGGGGAATAACCTCAAATAAGAAGGGTAGCACAAATAAGGGTTCAGTGCAACTTAGCTTCTGTTTGCGATCGCTCAAGTGTCGATCTTCTGGCCTCCTTTCTTCTTCAAGGGTCACGAAGATGAAGGAGTGTCGGGCTAACTGCTAAAGCCGATTCTCACAACTGCTCCCCCCTACCTGGCGCGCCAAAGATGTCGGTGGGAACGACACCTATGGGATCACAAGAATCCCTACTACGGTTGCGGGGCGCGGGGTCGTGGGAAGAGTGGATCATACAGATAGCACACAGTTTCCTTATCCAGGTTCGGTCCGCGAGGATGCGTAAAACACTACTCCTGCTTTGGTGGTTTGTTTATCTGTGTTCTTGAACTAGCAATGGGGCGTGAGGAGCTCCAAAAGCGAATCCCCTCCGGTCGCCTTTGGGCCTCCTTTTATAGGGAAAGGGGTTGCCACAGTGGCACACAGGAGGTGGAAAGGGTACAGTGATGCGAGTTTATCCCTCGCATTACATGACAAGGCACCTTTAATGCATCTTGCTTAGGTGTCCTTGCTTTATCGGGGACGGGGGAGAGCCCTGTCTCGTCCGTCGCCGCTCCCTTTCGTGTCGACACGCGCCCTGGCTAGCGGTGCCCGCGGTGCCATGTAGGTAGGCAGGCAGCTGAGGTGGCGCAGTGGTGGGTCTCCACGAAGATCCGCTTGCCGCCACACAGGTGCCTGCCCAACTGATTGGGTCGGCAGCTGTATGCGAACAGTGGTGGAGGTTTGATTGGCGTGGGCCTGATGGTGGCCCTACGGGTGTTCTTTGCAAGGGCCTCGCCGTAGCCCCGGCCAGGGTCTTGCCGGGGCCCCGGCAAGGGTCTTGCCGTGGCGCCTGCTGTCATCCCCGGTAAGGCTCTTGCCGGGGGCCTTGTGGTCCTCCTTGGCTGGGATCCCGCCAAGGGTCGTCATCTTCTATAGTGTGTATCTGATCTTGAATGTCTTCACAAAGATCTGCATGCCACCACGGGATGTCTCCTCAATCCTTGCCCCATGGGGGCAGTGGACTCAAGGGTGATTCGCTCCGTGGGTGTGGGGCGAGCTGCCACGGCAAGGGTCTTGCGGGTTTGCTAAAACCGCCTCCCGGCAAGGATCTTGCCGGGAGTCCGCCTCGCCCCTTTGCTCTTTGTGGTCTTGGTCTTGGCGTCGTTCTGCTCCTTTTGAGCTTCGGCCTTACCTTGGCTCACCTCCCTTGCCTTGCTCAGTGCGGTGGTGCCTGCGGCTCAGACTGCCCGTGCACACTTATAGGGTACAAAAAGTGTACCCCTGTTTTTGTACACCGACACTGTATGTGCACCGTAATGTCCCATTGAGGTAAGATAAGGATATTTCACAACTCCTGGCCTGTATTTTTCCACTTTCATCAGAAAATTAAGTTTAGTACTATACTTTTGCTCCCTAATTGACATGCCAAATCTTACATTGAAGGAGAAGCTTGTCTGTTATTGAACCAAGTGATGAAGGGGAAGAACAAGCGAAAGAAAAACAAAAATCAACTCCCGGTGCTGTAATGAAGCACTGGAACTGTGATGACACAAGTAATGATATAGTTTTGCATCTTAATTTATTGCTATGGCTGGAACGAGCAATTGTTTTGCCACTGATTTGATGCCATACGTAATTATCTCTACTTGTGCAAACAGGATCTTCTTTGAAGATACCATATATTTTAGTGGAACTGCACAAGAAGATGTTGGAAACATTAAACTAATCGAGGAGTATATAGTAAGCATGGCCACCCCCGTAGATAGCAACAGATGGTTCCAGAGAAGTGCTTCATCTGTATGCCCTACACAATCAGCCTCCTGACAAATGTTGGTACTCACCCACTGATTTCATCCATATGATTGAGCTTTGTCATCTCTATTGGTGTTGTGCTACTGTTTAGATACTGTCATGAAAAAGTGGTATTGTCCTTGAGAAGTGCTTCATCTGTGCTGTTTTAAATATTTCCTTTCCTTTTTTTCGAGCAAACAGGGATCATCTTCCTCTGAATAAGAATATGGAGTATGTGAAGTGTCTAGTTCTGATTATGCCAGAATGAAGAAGCCCTGTCTATCTTCTCATCCGAAGGAGCAGTTGAAGGATGGTTACATTACTCCCCACAAGACCAAACTAACTTCAGCTCAGAAGGACTGACAAATCTCCATTTTTTGCTGTGATGCGAGTACAATGTTGTTCTAGGATTCTTTCGGTGAGTTCCATTTTTCTAAAAGTGTGCTCTACATGGACCATGTATGTGCCTGTTGAAACTGTCAATTGATAGTACAGTTTGCTTTATACTAATCACTTCTTTGAATTTGTGCAAACATGGGTGCTCAGCTTGATTTCAACGGGAACTGCACAAAATGTTCATGAATACATCGAATCATACATTTCCACCACAAGAAAGGAGGTGCCCGTAAGTTCAAGGCGTTGCAACATATAAGGGCGAAATCATACAAGCTACGCGAATTTGGTTGATTTTGGTGGAACTGCACAAAAAGAACAGCTGGTTTATTTAGCACGAGGTGCCATGTCTATGTCCGAACTGATGGCAAACCCTGCCCATTCCACAATCATAGGCATTTGATATTTTGGAATGGGACGACCTTGTCAAATTTTGCTCATTGATTTTAGCAAGATATGCGTTTGATATTTTTGAATGGGACGCCTTTTGCTGTTAGCAGCGGCGATTAATTTTTTCTTTATTCTTTAGTTGTGAAGTAAATATTGCCTCTGACATGTGAGTCGCTGAGATGCATAGTCATCCATTGTTTTGAATGTTCTCTATGAATTGCCAGGCCTGTGTGTTTGATTGCAATGTCTGTAAACGCTAAAAGCTGCTCAAACTCTTTGTACTCCTTTTGTTCCTTTTACTTCACACATTGTGAAAGTGCATACTTTTTGTATAAGATTGATCAAAGTAGAGATACTTTGACTGCGAGATAAAACTTGTATGCAGACTAGAAAGGACCGGAGGAGTACATGTGAAACTCTGCAAACGTGGTGATCACCCAGGAATAATGCTAGTATCGTATTGTTTTGCATGTTCATCCAATGCCGTGATACAGAAATTTGAACTAATCGAAATAAATTCATTCATACACAATCGGATTTCATATAAACATGCCGGATTTCATTACATTTCATACATTCTTCAACTAAAAGGGTGTTTGTGGCGCATGCATCTCCCGTGATGCAGAGGCGAGGGTCATCCTCCTTTTGAAAAAAAACTAAAAGCGGGTGCGCTGGAGGTACAATTAATTAACCGGCTACCCACTGTGTCCCGCTGAGCCGAACAGAAGCTTGGTGACTTAATGCAGTGCGATTGCATGGCGACATGTGGCCTGTTGGGCCCACATGTCAGTCAGCCAACTGCACCAGCAGTTAAGTAGAAGCAGCGTTCTTCTCCAGCGCAGCTCTCCGACTCCACGTTGCCGCCAAGAAGCTAACCGACCGTCAATGGTCAACCCGCCTAGCTTGGCTTCAACCGAGGGTAGCAGCGGTGGCCTTACTTGGACCCGAGAGGCCGCGACCTACCGTGTTCTACTCTTCCTCGTTTTCTGTGTGGTGCGGCCTCGTTGGCAGCGGGGCGGGGCCTCGGCGGAGCCGGCGATGTCCTCTGTCTCGTTGCCGGCGGGCGGCGCCTCAGCGGAGCGGTGGAAATCCTCCCCCACATTGATGGTAGGGTGGGGCCTCGGCTGAGCCGGCAATGTCCTCTGCCTCGTTGTTGGCGGGGTGGGGCCTCGGCGGAGCCGGTGGTGTCTTCTGCCTCGTTGTTGGCGCCGCGGGGCCTCGGCGGAGCAGGGCATCATCGAAGCCAGCGGAGCGGGGACTCGTCGGAGCCGGCATTGTCCTCTGACTCGTCCTCGGTCTCGCCAAACAGCGCCTCGCCCGCTTCATCACCCTCTTTGCTAGCGTCTTTGTAGGCGGACGCAGCCTCCTCCACCCGCATGCGGTACCGCCAGCGCTCGAGGCGGCCCTTGTGGGCGGAGCGGTACGAGTCGAGCAGCGCCTCCTGCTCCGCTCGCTCCACGGTGATCTACTCCTCCGCCTGCAGGTGCTCCTGGAGGAGATGGTGGTTGTAGGCGGCGTCGGCCTGCGCGTCCTGGAACTGCTCCTCACGCATCGGCCTCACCCTGTCCATATATTGGGAACGGGCCTCGCCGATGGTCATGGTGCAATGCACCGGCGAGGATGGCGCGGAGGAGGGGGTTGGCGTCGGATCATCGACTACCATGTTCTCCATTAGGACGTCGTTGTCCTCCGGCTGCCTGCCGGCCAGCCGGTCGGTAGCAATGGCTGCCATCTCCTTGTGGTCCGTCGTCCACCCGTCCCGAAGAGCGCTGGAGCACGAGGAAGCCATGGTGGGCAGTAGTGGCGTGGACAGGAGAAAGGGAACGGATGCGGATGACTGCTGCTATGGCCGGCGCAGCAGTTTATATAGCAATGGTGGGCGGGCAGAGGGACGGACGTGTGGCGCCGGAGTAGCCGCCTCGGCAACCGTGTATCATTAATGTGTGCGGCAAATGGACGGACGGACGACACTTGTGTCGTTTGAAGGCGGAGCAATCGCTTGCACCGGGAAGCGGGGCAGCCGGCGCCGACTGTTTCGGGCGGAAAGCGCGCAGGGGCGAGGAGATGACTTTACTTGGATAGGATGACAATGGGGACCCACCAGGTCCATAGCCTCACGTACGCAAGTGCCTCCTTATTATATATATAACTATAATTTATTTTGCTTCCTCCTGGTTTCCTGACATCATGGTCCCACACCATTGTCAACCTATGTACTCTAGTCATTAAATGAGAGAATTGCACAAGATGCGGCCGACAGCTGGGACCAAGCAACTCGAGCAGTATTTGTGTTTTTGAGGTGTGAGCACTGCAGATTTTTTCGATGTTTACCCCAGATATTAATTTTTCTCCTCTGAACAACAACGAAAACATCGCTATAGGTATTAACTGGGTGGGCTGTGGCCCGTCTAGCCCAGGCCAGATATCCAGCCCAGATATTAATTTTTTTCAAGCTGAAAATGGCTAGCCCAGCTATACTTTTTTTAGGAATACCCAGGCAACGTCAAGTTGTTATTCATCGCTTGTTGGCTGCAAATCTTTCCTAGGAGGGATGCATTAGGCTTGACAAGAAAATGGGCTTTAAGAAATAATAAATGGGATGTAATTATAAAAACTGGATAGTAGCTATTAAAAAATGCACCAAACAGTGATTACTTTATAAATATTATTTTTGGAATATTAAAATTTTTAATTCCATTAATTGTTGCGAGCGCAATGTTTCGTTGGATTTTTACGTAATATAAATTTATATTGAAATTGTATTTAATCTGACTCGGAATTTCGGGATAAAAATATTCGGATCCCATCAAAATGTGGGAAATTTTATTGAATTCTGTTTTGAACGGTTGGTTGAAATGGGCTGTAGTTTTAACAAACTGTAAATGGGCTGTAGTAAATTCCATTAGAATTCAAAATTGGGCTACACATTCTTACAAATCTCAAATGGGCTATAAGTTCTCTGCCACACACTTCTGGCCTTACTAAGTTGACGCATCCGCTAAAAAAATAGAGTTGACGCGTATGCAAGGCTTTGTCCACTTATATTCAACACACGGTTCTAGCAGCAGTGGCTGTTGGATGTCCATCCAACGGATGCCGTGCTTCTTCTTCAATCTCGGATATTCTAGCTTCACCCGCCCAAAAAATGATTCCTCCCCCTGACATCTGGGGCGCACCGTTTCGGAAGCTGACCTGTGGGCCTACTAAGTTGACGTACCAAGGGCTTTGTCAACTTAGTCAATAATAAACGATTCTAGCTGCAGTGACCGTACGATGTCCATCCAACGGCCGTCGTGCTTCTTGCTCCAGCCACCCAAAGCAGCGCCGGTCGTGCCGCCTGCTCCTGCCTCCCGTGGCCGGCTGTGCTGCCGCGGAGGCCTCACCGCCCCCTACTACTCCCACCGCTGGCCAGGCCATCCCTCCGCCCACCCACACCCCCTGTTATTCTGCGGCGACGGCAACACAGCCGAACCAGCGAACCCTCGTACTCCTCTCCACGTGTGCATCCACTGCCGCGTCTTCCCCGGCTCCGCATCGTCCCCTTCCTAGGCCTCGCCGTCGTCCACCGCTGTGGTGCTCTCGGCGCAGCGTGGTCAACGTGGTCAAGGAACGACTTCCATCGGACGTGGACTGTACGTGGAGAGGCTGACAGCTGGGTCCACGGCAGCCGCAAGGAAGTGCCTCCTTATTACGCGCAAAATAATTATTCCTCCACCTGACAACGGGGACCCACCGGACGGGCCACCGTATTTCACGAAAAAATGATTCGCCCCCTGACTGCTGGGACCCACGAGCTACATCTTCGCACGCAAGGAAGTGCGTCCGAAAAAAAAAGATTTGCCCCCTGACTGCTGGGACCCACCAGCTACATCTTCGCATGCAAGGAAGTGCGTCCGAAAAAAAAGGATTCTCCCGCCTACTGCTGGGACCCACCAGCTACACCTTCGCACGCAAGGAAGTGCGTCCGGGCAAAAATAAAACGATTCGCCCCCCTGACTGCTGGGACCCAGCAGCTACACCTTCGCACGCAAGGAAGTGCGTCCGGGCAAAAAAAACCGATTCGCCCCCCTGACTGCTGGGACCCAGCAACTACACCTTCGCACGCAAGGAATAGCGTCCAGGCAAAAAAAAAAAACAAAACGATTCACCCCCCTGACTGCTAGGACCCACCAGCTACATCTTCGCAGGCAAGGAAGTGCCTGACAGTCGGGACCCACCTGGTCGAAGCGTAAGTAGCGTTGTCATCCTGGTCGCGAACGTGTATGTACATACTGGTCGATGTAGAGGCGCGCACGTGTCGTAGTAGAGGCGCGCACGTGTCGTAGTAGAGGCGCGCACGTAGCATGTACACGTACGTACAGCGGCCAGGGTGCAAGAAAGAAAATACGGCCACGTATGTGTACATATGGGCGGGGTATCGAACGCCTAGTCGCGCATACGTACGGCGAGGGCTCGTGTTCATGGGGAGGCAACGGAATGCGTTGTGTTCATGGGGAGGCAACGGAACAAGCGATGGAAACGAGGCCTGGCGTACCGCAGAACGGAGGAAACGGCCTTGTGTTCGACCGGCCACGTTCGAAACGGGGTCCTGTTGATCGGGAGGGGTGTGGCGTACCGCAAAACGGAGCAAACGGACCTCCTACGGTCGAAACGGGGGTCCTGTTGATTGGGAGGGGTGTGGCGTACCGCAAAACGGAGGAAACGGACCTCCTACGGTCGAAACGGGGGTCCTGTTCATCGGGAGGCGTGTGGCATACCGCAAAACGGGACTCCACGGGATACTGTTCATCTCCACCGTCGACCTCCTCCAGCCTCCACGGGCTCCTGTTCATCCAGCCTCCACCGCGCGCTACTCCACCGGCTACTGTTCAACCACCCCTCCACGGGCACCCCTCCACCTTCTACTGTTCATCCAACTCTCCACACCACGGGGTCCTGTTCAACCACCCCTCCACGGCCACCCCTCCACCGTCTACTGTTCATCCAGCCCTCCACACCACGGGGTCATGTTCATCCAGAGGCAACGCCACCGCTCACTGTTCATCCAACCCCCCCCCCCCAATGCTCACTGTTCATCCAATCGATCGACTTTAGTTAGCAGCAGTAGCGAAGGAATCGCTCCATCGGGTTCAGTTAACAGCCATCGATCGATCGCTCGGGTTCAGTAACGCGTGGCCTGCAGTGCAATCGCTCGGGTTCAGTTAGAGCCCAACGCCTCGCTCGGGATCAATTAGAGCCAACGCCTCGCACACACGTGCGTATGTGTACGAGAGAAACGCGCATCGCTCGGCCCCCGACCTCCCACCGTAACCGACAACTCCCCGAAATTTTCCTACCCCTCGCTTCTACCACAATTTTTTTCGTCATGGACGGCCCAAAGAATGTCATGCAGCTGCGTCTCCAGCCCGCCCAGGACGAAAAGCCCATTTTCTGTCATGATTTTTTTCATAGAAGTAGGATCCCACCACATCTATGATGATATCGGGTTCTGTCACAATTATCGTTATAGAAGTGTCATATGTATGACAGAAAAAAATTTCGTCCGACCCAAAATGTCACGGATGTGTCTTTTTTTTGTAGTGAGGGCGACCCTGTCTCTCCACTTCTGTTAGTTCTTGCTGTTGGTTTACTGCAGACAGTGGTTAATGACATGCAACTACCTATACCTTGCCATGAACAGGATTACCCAATTGTTCAGTATGCTGATGATACTTTAATTATCTTGCCTGCAGACAAATCTCAGCTCATTTGTCTGAAGAAAAATGCTCAAGGTCTTTTCCCAATCAACTAGGTTGGATGTGAATTATCATAAATCATTCATCATCCCAATAAATGTTGACCCTGCCTCTATGACTGAACTTGCTACAACTTTTGGGTGTCAAATTGGGAAAATGCCTTTTACATATTTAGGTCTGCCAGTAGGAACTACCAGACCAAAGATGATTGATTTCATGCCTATGGTGGACAATATGGAGAGAAGAATGTCTGTTATTTCTTATTTTCTTAATCAAGGGGAAAGATTGAAGTTCCTGAATTCTGCTTTGTCGTCCATGCCCATCTTTTTCTTTTGTAGCCTGACTATTCCAGCTAGTATTCTGAAGCAGCTGGAAAGGATTCAAAGACAGTGCCTTTGAAGGAAACATAGAGATGAGCCTGCTCCATATTTGACTGCTTGGGATCTTATTTGTAGGCCTAAGAGTAAGGGGGGCTTGGAATCCTCAACCTGGGGTGCAAAACATTGCTCTCTTGCTTAAGCATGCAAACAATTTTTTGAATAAGAAATATCTGCCTGGGGTGCAACTTTTATGTACAAAGTTTTTTCATCTGAGTTACGGATTATTTTATATTAATTTAAAAAGGATTTTATATTTTTCTAGAATTAACAGAATTAATTTAATTAAAAAATGTAATCATGACGTCAGCAGTCAACATTGACCGTTGACCTGGTCAACCTGACAAGTGGGTCCCACCGTCATTGACTGAGATTAACTAAAACAGATTAACTAGTTTAATTAGTGATTAAGTTAATCTAATCAGGATTAATTAAGTTAATTAATTAATTAATTAAATTTATTTATTTATTTATTTATTTTTTAATCTATCTTCTTTTTTTAAACGTTCCAGGGGGCATGGGCCCCAATTGTCATTGGGCCAGGGGGCCTTAGCGGGGGCTGGTGCTAGCGGGCAGCGGTGCGGGAGAACGGGCGTAGCCCTGGGCGCCCAGCCCGATTGGGCATTCGCCCAGATCGGAAGGGGGGGCACGGGCACGGCGAGGCCGGTGAGCGGGGGGACGGGAGGCCGCTGCGAGCGCGGGACCGTGTAAGGAGGTTGTGGCGCGTGTGGGAAACGGCGGGTGCGGAGAAGTAGGAGCGGGCTGCGACGGCGATGGCTGGCGCGCGGGCTAGCAGAGGCGGGCAGCACGGAGGAGTAGCAGGGGCGACAACAACGGGAGCGGCCGGAGGCGGGCGCCGCCGACCGGAAGTGAACGCGCTTGGCAACAGCGGGGCGAGCGGCTGCGGACTGCTGCCGCACCAGTAGCCAAGCAGCAGCGGCATGAAGGGTACGCGCTGTGAGGTCAGAGCGGGGTCTACGGGCGCAGCAACCGCGACGAGCGCGAGTGCGGTGATGCGGCGAGCACGCACGAGCAGGGAGACGGGGAAGGATGGATGGGGCGCTCACGTATGATGTAGGGCAATGGCAGCGGGCGCGGGGAGGAGGACGGGGACGACGACGAAGGGGTCAAGGCGGTGGTTCAGCTACAGGGCGGCGTGCATCGACGACGGGTGGCCGAGGCGGAGGCGCTCCGGGCGGCGGCGACAGGCAACGGGGTCGTGAGCGGCTCCGGGCTTAGGGTGGTCCGTGCTACGTCTTGAGCTTGCGTTGGTTTTCCCCGAAGAGGAGAGGATGATGCAGCAGAGTAGCGTAAGTATTTCCCTCAGTTTTTGAGAACTAAGGTATCAATCCAGTAGGAGGCCACGCGCAACTCCCTCGTACCTACACAAAACAAATAGCTCCTCGCAACCAACCGGAATAGGGGTTGTCAATCCCTTCACGGTCACTTACGATAGTGAGATCTGATAGATATGATAGATAATATCTTTGGTATTTTTGATATAAAGATGCAAGGTAAAATAAAAGGCAAAGTAAAAAGCAAAGCAATAATAAAGCGTAGGAAGATTAATATGATGAGAATAGACCCGGGGGCCATAGATTTCACTAGTGCCTTCTCTCGAGAGCATAAGTATTCTATGGAGGGTGAACGAATTACTGTTGAGCAATTGACAGAATTGAGCATAGTTATGAGAGTATCTAGGTATGATCATGTATATAGGCATCACGTCTGAGACAAGTAGACCGACTCCTGCCTGCATCTACTACTATTACTCCACTCATCGACCGCTATCCAGCATGCATCTAGAGTATTAAGTTAATGAAAACAGAGTAACGCCTTAAGCAAGATGACATGATGTAGAGGAATAAATTCATGCAATATGATAAACACCCCATCTTGTTATCCTCGATGGCAACAATACAATACGTGCCTTGCAACCCTTTCTATCACTGGGTAAGGACATCGCAAGATTGAACCCAAAGCTAAACACTTCTCCCATTGCAAGAACTACCAATCTAGTTGGCCAAACCAAATGGATAATTCGAAGAGACTTGCAAAGATAACTCAATCATGCATAAAAGAATTCAGGAAAGATTCAAATATTGCTCATAGATAATCTTGATCATAAACCCACAATTCATCGGTCTCAACAAACACACCGCAAAAATAAGAATACATCGAATAGATCTCCACGAGAGAGGGGGCGAACATTGTATTGAGATCCAAAAAGAGAGAAGAAGCCATCTAGCTACTAACTATGGACCCGAAGGTCTGAAGTAAACTACTCACACTTCATCGGAGAGGCTATGATGATGATGTAGAAGCCCTCTGTGGTGGATTCCCCTTCCGGCGGAGCTCCGGAACAGGCCCCAAGATGGGATCTCGTGGATACAGAAATTTGCGGCGGTGGAATTAGGTTTTTGGCTCCGTATCTGATCTGTTGGGGATACGTAGTTATATATAGGAGGAAGAAGTACGTCGGTGGAGCTCCGAGGGGCCCACGAGGTAGGGGGCGCGCCCTAGGGGGGGCACCCTCCACCCTCGTGACCGCCTCGGGGCTTTATTGACGGAGGGTCCAAGTCTCCTGGGTCTTATCTGTTGAGAAAATCACGGTCCCGAAGGTTTCATTCCGTTTGGACTCCGTTTGATATTCTCTTTCTTCGAAATACTGAAATAGGCAAAAAAACAACAATTCTGGGCTGGGCCTCCGGTTAATAGGTTAGTCCCAAAAATAATATAAAAGTGGAAAATAAAGCCCAATATAGTCCAAAACAATAGATAATATAGCATGGAGCAATAAAAAATAATAGATACGTTGGATACGTATCAGGCATCCCCAAGCTTAATTCCTGCTCGTCCTCGAGTAGGTAAATGATAAAAAGAGACTTTTTGATGCGGAGTGCTACTTGGCATAATTTCAATGTAACTCTTCTTAATTGTGGTATGAATATTCAGATCCGAAAGATTCAAGACAAAAGTTCATATTGACATAAAAATAATAATACTTCAAGCATACTAACAAAGCAATCATGTCTTCTCAAAATAACATGGCCAAAGAAAGTTATCCCTACAAAATCATATAGTCTGGCTATGCTCTATCTTCACCACACAAAATATTTAAATCATGCACAACCCCGATGACAAGCCAAGCAATTGTTTCATACTTTTGACATTCTCAAAACTTTTTCAATCTTCACGCAATACATGAGCGTGAGCCATGGATATAGCATTATATGTGGAGTAGAATGGTGGTTGTGGAGAAGACAAAAAGAGGGAAGATAGTCTCACATCAACTAGGCGTATCAACGGGCTATGGAGATGCCCATCAATATATATCAATGTGAGTGAGTAGGGATTGCCATGCAACAGATGCACTTGAGCTATAAGTATAATAAAGCTCAACAAATGAAACTAAGTGGGTGTGCATCCAACTCGTTTGCTCACAAAGACCTTTGGCAATTTGAGGAAGCCCATCATTGGAATATACAAGCCAAGTTCTATAATGAAAAATTCCCACTAGTATATGAAAGTGACAAAACGAGAGACTCTCTATTATGAAGATCATGGTGCTACTTTGAAGCAGAAGTGTGGTAAAAGGATAGTAACATTGTCCCTTCTCTCTTTTTCTCCCATTTTTTTAGATGGGCCTTTTCTATTTTTTATGGCCTCTTTTTTTTTCGTCCGGAGTCTCATCTCGACTTATGGGGGAATCATAGTCTCCATCATCCTTTCCTCACTTGGGACAATGCTCTAAAAATGATGATTATCACACTTTTATTTACTTACAACTCAAGAATTACAACTCGATACTTAGAACAAAATATGACTCTATATGAATGCCTCCGGCGGTGTACCGGGATATGCAATGATTCATAAGTGACATGTATGAAAGAATTATGAGTGGTGGCTTTGCCACAAATACGATGTCAACTATATGATCATGCTAAGCAATAGGACAATGATGGAGCGTGTCATAATAAACGGAACGTTGGAAAGTTGCATGGCAATATATCTCGGAATGGCTATGGAAATGCCATGATAGGTAGGTATGGTGGCTGTTTTGAGGAAGGTTTATGGTGGGTGTATGATACCGGCGAAAGGTGCGCGGTATTAGAGAGGCTAGCAATGGTGGAAGGGTGATAAAAATGCGTATAATCCATGGACTCAACATTAGTCATAAAGAACTCATATACTTATTGCAAAAATCTACAAGTTATCAAAGCAAAGTATTACGCGCATGCTCCTAGGGGGATAGATTGGTAGGAAAAGACCATCTCTCATCCCCAACCGCCACTCATAAGGAAGACAATCAATAAATAAATCATGCTCTGACTTCATCACATAACGGTTCACCATACGTGCATGCTACGGGAATCACAAACTTTAACACAAGTATTTCTCAAATTCAAAACTACTCAACTAGCATGACTCTAATATTACCACCTTCATATATCAAAACAATTATCAAGCATCAAACTTTTCTTAGTATTCAACGCACTCAAAAGAAAGTTCTACAAATCTTGAATACCAAGCATATTATTATTTTAAGAAAATTACCATGCTATTTAGGACTCTCAAAATAATATAAGTGAAGCCTGAGAGATCAATAGTTTCTTTAAAACAAATCCACCACCATGCTCTAAAAGATATAAGTGAAGCACTAGAGCAAAACTATAAAGCTCAAAAGATATAAGTGAAGCACATAGAGCAAAACTATAAAGCTCAAAAGATATAAGTGAAGCACATAGAGTATTCTAACATATTCCAATTCATGTATGGCTCTCTCAAAAGGTGTGTACATCAAGGATGATTGTGGTAAGCTAACAAGCAAAGACGCAAATAATACAAGACGCTCCAAGCAAAACACATATCATGTGGTGAATAAAAATATAGCTCCAAGTAAAGTTACCGATGGAAGTGGACGAAAGAGGGGATGCCTTCCGGGGCATCCCCAAGCTTTGAATTTTTGGTGTCCTTGGATTATCTTGGGGTGCCATGGGCATCCCCAAGCTTAGGCTCTTGCCACTCCTTGTTCCATAATCCATCAAAAGATTTCACCCAAAACTTGAAAACTTCACAACACAAAACTCAACAGAAATCTCGTGAGCTCCGTTAGCGAAAGAAAACAAAATACCACTTCAAGGTACTGTAATTAACTCATTCTTTATTTGTATTGGTGTTAAACCTACTGTATTCCAACTTCTCTATGGATTATAAACTATTTTACTAGCCATAGACGCATCAAAATAAGCAAACAACACACGAAAAACAGAATTTGTCAAAAACAGAACAGTCTGTAGTAATCTGTAACTGACGCAAACTTCTGGAACTCCAAAAATTCAGACAAATAGGACGACCTAGGAAATTTGCTTATTGATCAGCAGAAATTGGAATAACTATTTTATCACGTTCTGGTGATTTTTAACAATTGTTTTCGTGAGCCAAAAGTTTCTGGAAATTACAGCAAGATCAAATAACTATTATCCAAGAAGATCCTATAGGTTTAACTTGGCACAAACACTAATTAAAACATAAAACCACATCTAAACAGAAGGTAGATGGATTATTTATTCCTAAACATAAACAAAAACAAAAAAACTAAAAATAAAATTGGGTTGCCTCCCAACAAGCGCTATCATTTAACGCCCCTAGCTAGGCATAAATATTTTAATGATTCTCGCATGAGAGACAAGAATTGAAGCACAAAGAGAGCATCATAAAACACATGAAAAAACACATCTAAGTCTAACATACTTCCTATGCATAGGCATCTTATAGGCAAACAAATTATCAAGGCAAGCAAAAACTAGCATATGGAAGGAAGAAGAAAGAGACGATAGCAATCTCAACATGACGGGAGGTAATTTAGTAACATGAAAATTTCTACAACCATATTTTCCTCTCTCATAATAATTACATGTAGGATAATAAGAAAATTCAACAAAATAGCTATCACATAAAATATTTTCAACGTGATCCACATGCATGCAAAGTTGACACTCTTCCAAAATAGTGGGATTAACATTAACTAAAGTCATGACCTCTCCAAACCCAATTTCAATATTATTGCAAACAATATTATCAATATCATATTCATCATGGGGATTAAATAAATTTTCAAGATCATAAGAAGAATCACCCCAATCATGATCATTGCAACAAGTAGTAGACATAGCAAAGCTAGCATCCCCAAGCTTAGGGTTTTGCATATTATTAGCACAATTGACATCAAGATAATTTATAGTAAAATAATTGAAATCATGCTTTTCATTGAGGGAGCTATCAAGAATGGGTGCAATAGCAACCATCTCATTTTTAACATAAGGAACTATAGAAAATTCGTCTTCATAAATATTGGCTTCATGGCCACAAGAATAGCAAGCATCATGATCATCAAGGGATATTTCAATAGAATCATCGGAATCATCATTATCTATAGATTCATGCATATCATTATTTTCTTCCAAAGCAACGGTCATTCTTTCAATAAATTCTTGGACATAGACATTATGAGCAAGGTTTTCATTGCAATATTTAAGTATGACGGAATTTTCAGATTTGTTGAGAGTAAAATCATACTTTTCAATCAAAGAAGCAACTTCCTGAGCACCCTTAAAAATGACAAATTCTTCAATTTGTTCGATATCATAGTAACTATAAACACCCTTTGCATAAGAAGATAAGATTTCATTATCATTGAACTCGCATAGGTAGGGAAGGTGTTTTTTAGGGTTCTTAGAGCAACAAGTAAAATCACACATTTCACAAAGATTCCAAGCATAGCATAGCAAACTATTTATATGATACCATAAGAGTCTCCTTTTTGGACAAACGATGGCGCACAAAATGAGCATGCTCATCTAAAGATTTCCCATCAACTAGGCTAGTTGGGGTTTCAACCTGAAAGATAAGGATCAAGATGATCCAAGTAGAACACTTTAAGTGGATCCATATCAATAGATTTTAGCAAGCAAAGATGCAAGCATATAGAAGGTACAAGGAAACACAAACAAAGATACATACGGGGAGAGGGCGAACGAAAAAGAGAGGATGAATAAAACGGCAATGGTGAAGTGGGGGAGAGGAAAACGAGAGGCAAATGGCAAATAATGTAATGCGAGAGATAAGGGATTGTGATGGGTACTTGGTATGTTGACTTTTGCGTAGATTCCCCGGCAACGGCGCCAGAAATCCTTCTTGCTACGTCTTGAGCTTGCGTTGGTTTTCCCCGAAGAGGAGAGGATGATGCGGCAGAGTAGCGTAAGTATTTCCCTCAGTTTTTGAGAACCAAGGTATCAATCCAGTAGGAGGCCACGCGCAAGTCCCTCGTACCTACACAAAACAAATAGCTCCTCGCAACCAACACGAATAGGGATTGTCAATCCCTTCACGGTCACTTACGAGAGTGAGATCTGATAGAGATGCTAGATAATATTTTTGGTATTTTTGATATAAAGATGCAAGGTAAAATAAAAGGCAAAGTAAAAAAGCAAAGCAATAATAAAGAGTAGGAAGATTAATATGATGAGAATAGACCCGGGGGCCATAGATTTCACTAGTGGCTTCTCTCAAGAGCATAAGTATTCTACGGTGGGTGAACGAATTACTGTTGAGCAATTGATGAATTGAGCATATTTATGAGAGTATCTAGGTATGATCATGTATATAGGCATCACGTCCGAGACAAGTAGACCGACTCCTGCCTGCATCTACTACTATTACTCCACTCATCGACCACTATCCAGTATGCATCTAGAGTATTAAGTTAATGAAAATAGAGTAACGCCTTAAGCAAGATGACATGATGTAGAGGAATAAATTCATGCAATATGATAAATACCCCATCTTGTTATCCTCGATGGCAACAATACAATACGTGCCTTGCAACCCTTTCTATCACTGGGTAAGGACATCGCAAGATTGAACCCAAAGCTAAACACTTCTCCCATTGCAAGAACTACCAATCTAGTTGGCCAAACCAAACGGATAATTCGAAGAGACTTGCAAAGATAACTCAATCATGCATAAAAGAATTCAGGAAAGATTCAAATATTGCTCATAGATAATCTTGATCATAAAACCACAACTCATCGGTCTCAACAAACACATCGCAAAAATAAGATTACATCGAATAGATCTCCACGAGAGAGGGGGAGAACATTGTATTGAGATCCAGAAAAAGAGAAGAAGCCATCTAGCTACTAACTATGGACCCGAAGGTCTGAAGTAAACTACTCACACTTCATCAGAGAGGCTATGATGATGATGTAGAAGCCCTCCGTGGTGGATTCCCCTTCCGGCGGAGCTCCGGAACAGGCCCCAAGATGGGATCTCGTGGATACAGAAAGTTGCAGCGGTGGAATTAGGTTTTTGGCTCCGTATCTAATCTGTTGGGGGTATGTAGGTATATATATAGGAGGAAGAAGTATGTCGGTGGAGCTCCGAGGGGCCCACGAGGTAGGGGGCGCACCCTAGGGGGGTGCCCTCCATCCTCGTGACCGCCTCGGGGCTTTCTTGACTGAGGGTCCAAGTCTCCTGGGTCTTATCGGATGAGAAAATCACATCCCCGAAGGTTTCATTCCGTTTGGACTCCGTTTGATATTCTGTTTCTTCAAAATACTGAAATAGGCAAAAAACAGCAATTCTAGGCTGGGCCTCCGGTTAATAGGTTAGTCCCAAAAATAATATAAAAGTGAAAAATAAAGCCCAATATAGTCCAAAACAATAGATAATATAGCATGGAGCAATCAAAAATTATAGATACGTTGGAGACGTATCAGTCCAGTGCGGAGGAGGACGAGGACGGGGTGGCGAACAAGCCACCAGTGACGAGGGCGGCAGGGTGGTGAGGGGCGACGGGATCGATCCCGATCCAGGGGGATCGGGGGAGTGAGTGGGGGGGGGGGGTGGAGACGAGCGGTTCGGGATGGAGTGGGGGTGTAGCTAGGGTTCCAGTCGGGGTGGGTGGTTAAGCAGGGGTAGGGTGGGCCGGTGGGTGGCCTGGTTGGCCCGGTGAACAGCTAGGCCGAAGCCCAGCGAGGGGGGGGGTGTTGCCCCCCTTTTCTTTTATTTGTTTTGCCTTTTCCTTTTTCTTATTTTCCTTTTTTTATTTGTAGTTTCTTTTATTTTTAGTTTTATAAAAATTACCACTAGTGCCTAAATTTGTATTTATCAACAAACTACTGTGAGATTAATTCTTAACCCATAATAAAATAGTTTTATCATTTTATAAATTCAATAGGCATTTGTTTAATTGTTTTCACTACTGTTTTAATTGTTTTATAGCCTTTAAACATTTTATCAAAGTTTGGTTTCTCCACCATAATTACTTACAATTTATTTGACACAACCCAAACATTTTAGTTTTCATATTTGAAAATTTTACTGTTTGCCTATATTTTAAATTTTAATTTGAATCGTTTTTGAACTAACTCGAGTTTATCAACAGTACCCGAGGTGACATGGCACCATTAGCAGAGGTTTACTGTAGCTTGATTATCCGGGCGTCACAATTCTCCTCCACTACAAGAAATCTCGTCCCGAGATTTAAGAGGGAAGTAAAGGGGGAAGGATCTGGTTATGTTATTCCGACGGATCTTCTTGTCTTGGTTGAGCTTCTCGAAGAGGTCTATCCACTACGTTGATGTCTTCAGTTCTCTGCTTCAGGTCATCATGATGAAGCCGGCATCCTTTCTTCAGGATCTCCATCGTACTTACAAAAGAATAAAGGGTGGTTATTTTGTAAGAACGGACCTCTGCAAGGTTGACTTCCTGGTAGTTAACATCGGGGAAGGTGGCGGAAGGTAACTCTTGAATTGAAACTTAAGAAAATATCGAGAGCAAAGTAAGGAGGCATCATGGGAAATTTCGAGCGGTCAGGCAATCGTTCGATGCCTGAAACGAAGTGTTGAATGGGTTTAGAGCAATGTGAATAAGAATTGCATCTGATACCTGAATAGATCAACAGGCAGGTGGCCCGTGAATTACATACAAAGTCAAGCACGAGGAATAACTTTGACAACAGGGTGTACAGGAGAGTCAGGTTTCGATCCTGTGTAATTGTGGGTTATGGGCCCACCATGTGGGTTAAAATTAGGAGCGGTGACATCTTGCATGGTCATGATAGCAAGGCATGTCAGAGAGTGGCATGTCAGTTATGTCGGCAACAATGTCGGTACCAAGGGCGAGGGACGAAGAGAACCATTTTCCTGCTCGTTGAAACAAGGCGGACCAATAGGCAAAGTTCTCGTCCATCAGTGGCTACCGGGATGTCATCAACAATAGTAACAGGGTCTTACTGACAGAGTGGTACAACGAGGTGTTTACATAAGCAGGGAAATATTAATGATTATATTATATAGATCACAAAAAGGTTTAAACAAACCAATGGAAAGGAAAAGTGATTATCAGGTTTAAACAGAACAATGGAAAGGAAAATGTGTATACACACATATTTCGGGGGTATATCCTTCCCAAGGACAAGCAAAACATGATATCTATGAAATGATATAACATAGAAAACCCTTTAGGAAAGGGGAGAGAAATATCATGTCATTACCCATACAACGGTGTTTGGGGTAATTAATAAAGAAAATTTGCATTATGCTTCAAATGTTATTTTTGATGATCGGAGTACCATAGACATGCTTCGAGATAGCATTGACATGGTCTTCGAACAAGGTAGGACTCTGGATACACAAAGGATTCATCAGGAACAACTTATAGAATAAGTCTTACAATTTCCTCATGGAAGAATAGATAACCTTGCTAAAAGGAAACTATAACAATAGGTCCTCCGGCCAGGTGTGCTAGGCATGACATCACCTTACCGGGTCATAAAAAGACCAATGTTATAACTCTTGGAAATATGTCCCAACCATCATATTCGACCGAGATTCAGATCTGATTGGGGCCAGGATACCTCAGACTCAGGATGTCTGAGAAGAAAAGGTGTAACACAATTGACAGGATGACATTGTAAGATTCTCGGGAAATGAACTATGGAAGCGAGTTCCGAAACAAAAGTTCACCATTAACCCAAGGAGAGGATGAGGAGGTGGCTGATGGACTCAGCGACAATTCGTCGAGGTTAACAAAAGATGGATTTCCACAAATATGTGAACAAGGAGGTAACATTTGTCAGATCAAATGGTATAATGATGTATGCTCGTGTCAGGACCCCGATTCCAAGTCACATCGATCCAGCCGGTAACACCTCATATCACTTTGCGGCCTCACGCACTATATTCCCACGGGCGTCGCCTCACCATGGACCGGGACCGTTTGCGCCTTTTGGCTCACGTATATGACAGTGTCGCTAGCATCCATATGACAGAGAACCCGGGCCGACATGACTAGTCGTGAACCCAAAGTGGCACTAACTTATAGGGACATGCATACATGAATCAACATCGAGCATGTCGGTCAGCAGCGTGTGAATCCGGGCTGTAGCACTGGGCTAACAGACTCAGGAACCCGGGCTGTAGCAGGCTAGGCAGGACTCGGATGTCACCGCGTGACATTTCCCGAAGGATAGACATAGGAACGAAGTGAATCACATGCCGCCAGTCAAGTGTTCCGAGCGGTAGTCTTTGGGCTAGCGGGACTCGGTGAACCGGTCAGAAGCGAACTACTATGGCTCATGGAAGCATAAGACTACATTTCCCCATAACAGAGGCTACCAAGGATAAACAACTAGGTTGTCGGATCCCACACATACCAAGCACTTCAATCATACACACAATATGCTCGATATGTGTAAATACAACATGGCATCACAACATAACTCTACGACTCAAGTATTTATTCAATAGGCTCCGAGGAGCGAGAGAGTGGGATTGTATCGAAATGAACAAGGGGGTTTTGCTTGCCTAGCACTTCTGAAGATAGCATTGAGTCTTCATCAGTGTCAACGATCACAACGTCGGTACAACGTCTACCGAGGGGGAACAACACCGGCAAACAGAGAAGAAACACGATCAATGCAATGCACAATACGATGCATGCTATGACATGGCATTATGAATGTGTTTTGGGCTGATGCAAGCTAGATCAGATTGAGATGAGTCCATTTGAACCAAAGATTCAAATGCAAACCCATTTTATGAAGTCATAAATGTGCATTAACTTATTTCACTTAGAAAGCAAGGTTAAAGTGTTTTAACATGCATGAAGAACATACCCGGACTAGTATGGATGATGTGGATTACCTTGTTGAAGACAGAGCCATAGATGATTTTGAAGTTTGGTTTCTCCACCATAATTACTTACGATTTATTTGACATTTTATCAAAGTTTGGTTTCTCCACCATAATTACTTACGATTTATTTGACACAACCCAAACATTTTAGTTTTGATATTTGAAAATTTTACTGTTTGCCTATATTCTAAATTTTAATTTGAATCGTTTTTGAACTAACTCGAGTTTATCAACAGAACCCGAGGTGACGTGGCACCATTAGCAGAGGTTTACTGTAGCTTGATTATCCGGGCGTCATACTTGGATAACAGTTAAAGAGGTTTTTGATACTCAAGACCTTATTGAAAGGTTTCACCTTCTCCTATCAGAGCAGGCTTATGAGGATCTAACCGCCTTGCAGTCTCTAATGGTGTCTCATAGTAGAAATGCAGGATTGAAAGACACTTGGTACTGGAAGGGATCTACTAAGGATTACAAACCAAAGATATTTTATTCAGACATACATTCATCACAATCCTTTAATCCTCTGCTTACTTGGATATGGAAGTCTGCCTGCACTATGGAAATAAAAGTGTTTGCTTGGATGCTCAATATGGACAAATTAAACACAAGGGATATGGTGGAAAGGAGGCATTGACATATTGAAGATGGGGTACATTGCGTGCTCTGCCCTCTGAAGACAAGAGAGACCAGAGATCACTTGTTCTTGAACTGCAATTTCTATATGAGGGTGTGGAATTATCTTTAGATTGATTGGTTGAATGGTGCCTCAATGAGCACTACTAGGTAAAAGCCTAGCAGCAACGCGGGTTTTAGGCCTATCAGTAGCGCGGGCAGGAGCGCTACTGATAAGGCGCTACAGCTAATGCTTAGCAATAGCGCGCTGGACCCACGCCATTGATAAATTGACTTAGTAGTAGCGCTTCTTGAAACATGATCTTGGTAATTAGTAGTAGCGCTTCTCCTTCCCCGCTACTACTATTATTTAGTATTTTGTTTCTTTTTATTTCATGTTGTATTCATACACCTTTACACAAGTTTTCATACAACAGGAATTTAGAGATTGTTTTACATCATAATGAGTTATTACATCACGGAGAACATGGATTAGTTTCAAGTGGATGTCCATCCACTTGAAACTAATCATGATTTTCACCCAATGATATAATAATATCATAATCATCATCATATCATTAACAACTTATCATCATAATACATCATTGTCATATAACACCTCCTCAAGATCATCGTTTTCATCAATGACATCACATAGCAAATTGGTCACTAGTCGTAATCACAAGTACTCCTCATTATCAACTCTAACACATTACCACATAATAAACATATTATACCTCATAGGACCTACTACATTCGATTAAGACCTACTACATTTTCTAAGGTAAAATAGCAAAAAACAAGATAGCCCCTGACTCTCCATTATGGAGAATGGAGATTAGCCTGTCTCCAATTCTTGCCTTTAGCTGAATGTTACTTCCAAGAACCACCTTGCGGATGTCCATACATTTCTTCCATTCTATGATGATCATGTTTTCACCATTTTTATAAATCCGATATGCACAGGTGAGCTCCCTAGATTTACAGCAGTATGTTCGAACTCGAGAGACGACCATTCGGAGACATCGGATGAGGCACACAATCCATCGGGAGTTTCATTGAAAAACATAATAATAACTTCGTAGTTAGCAATGATGTACTAATTTTAGAAGTATGCAAAAGATGCACGGATGTCGTAATAGTAAAAAATCTTACCAGGGTATCACCAGAGAAGTTACCGTGGTTCAACACATGCACTAGTGGCATGTATTCACCATAATTTGGAGGAGTTCGATAATAGTTATTGTAATTCTCAAGAAGAGTACAAAATGCGATCAGATGAGTTTTCTCCTTATACGTTAATTCGGTGCCATCTGTGTAGTGGGTTTTATCTACCATCTTCCGCACAGTCTTTGAAGAATCAAAATAAGCTGTCAATGGAAATAAGCTATCAACAATTTTGAAATAAACAATATAAATTAGTTAATAACTATGTTTGAGAAACTCACATAGCGGTACAATCGGAAGCGTATCAACAAGGACCCAAATGTCCATATTGTCTTGCTCGATGTCAGGATCACCAAGATCCATGGTGACAATCATACCCTCATAAAAACCATACATTTTGCAAAGTGCTTCCCAATTTTGGCAACCAAAATGGGTTACGCTCTGAGCATTGCATAGATTTACTTCAAAATCCATATCATGATGGGTCCTTAGGTGTATTTTCTTTGTTTCAAAATTTTCATGGTCTTCAAAACCCATCCTCTCCAAGACATAGCGTCTTGCATGGCATGGGATAAGCTAGTCGAATTGTAAAATATGAAAATTAGACGTTGAAATAGTTGAAGTCATGCTTAATTACGAAAAAACACTTGTCGTTGTTGCGTGCCGTTTCACAATCGAAGGTCTCCTCGAGCTTAATCTGAAGCGCCGATCTTCGTCCAGTGAACGAACCTGTCGCACATACCTCGATCGTCGTGGCACCAGCTACACTCCCGGGAGACTATCGTCCGTCCGAGTACGACATTTCCTCGTTCATAATTCAAAGATTAAACTTGTACATATTCTAGCACAAGTCATGCCAGAATTCACGAAAAAATCCGGCATGACATTTGCTAAAAAAGGACATATCGAGCGCCTGAAATTTGCCGGAACGGAAATTAATCAACACTCCGGCAAAACATAGGCCACTCGGAGATGTAAACTGAACATGAACGGCCACTTGGGCAACAACACAAGATATACAAGGATATTTGGCTGGTCTCACCTCGATGTCGGAGGGGGTCGTTGATGGGACAACGGCGGGATGTCGGAGGGGTCGGTGACGGGACGACGGCGGGATGTCGGAGGGGTCGGCGACGGGACGACGGGGATGTCGGAGGGGTCGGTGGCGGGACGACGGTGGTCACCGAGAAACCATATAAGTTATCACTAATACATCCCGAATAATTGCTTAAACTAAAAATAACAACAAATATACCATGTTCAACTAGTTTTATTAATTCAACTAGTTCTTACTAAATATAAACTTACTATAAATAGAAAAAACTAGTTCTTTATAAAAATAAAGTAGTTCAACTAGTTATATTAATTTACTTAGTAAACTAGTTCAACTACAACTAAAAATCTAGTACTAACTAAGCAACATCTAGTTAACTAGTACCATCACTACTAGTAATTAACATCTACTACTACTAAAAATCTAGTACTAACTAAGCAACATCTAGTACTAGCTATGAACCCTAAATTAACATCTACAACTACTAAATCTAGTACTAACTAGTGGCAGGGGTGGGGCGACGGAGAGGTAGCTAGGGGCGAGGTCGAGGCGGTGGGAGGAGGCTGCCGGCGAAGGAGGAGGAGGGCAGCCGCAGGAGGGAGGAGGCGGCGGAGGAGGGAGGGCGGCCATGGCGGAGGGAGGATGTGCGAGGAGGAGGAGGAGGGACGGAAGGAGGGAGTACCTCGGCGGACGGACGAAGGCGGCGGGCGGCGGCGACGCCGCACACTTACGGTTATCGGCACGGGGGCGAGAGAGAGTGTGAGTGAGGGTTGGTCGTGCGGCGTGGCGATAAGGTAGGGATAGTTGTAGCGTTTGCCAAAAAACGCTACACAGCTAATCTGAATAGCGATGGCGCCTTGCACATAAACCGCTATCGCTAAGTGTAACTATACAAAAATACGTCAATGCAAAATACATTGGCCATCAATGATCTTTTGTGTACAATCTGAATTGCCAATATGAGTCCTATCCGTAGGAACCGGAGAGGACTCATATTGCGCCTAAATTTTACACATAGAGTTCAAAGAAGACCAACTGGTTGTGGTAGTTTTAGAAATAACATATTTAAGGTGGTAAACACCATGTTCACAGAGCGAGGTGGGACTAAACTTGTGGGTTGATCTTAGCAGAGCGGTTTTTCTATAAGCGCTGCTGCTAACTTCTATAGTAGTAGCGCCGTTCAAGATAGTGTGCTACTGCTATAACTAGCGGGAGGGGGGGCGAGGTCATGGCAATTATAGCAGATGCGCTGTTTGTGGTGGACGCGCTCTGCTATTTTCTGTCGTGCCAGCGCTTTCTCTAACACGCGCTGCTGCTAAGTAGCAGCAGCGTGGTATTTTGTGGAGCGCTGCTGGTAAGATTCTGTGTATAGGCTTTTCCCTAGTAGTGGAGTGAGGTGGTCCTTCGGGCTAGAAGGGAATTTGACAAACCATTCTTTACTGAAGTGGTTTTCATGGCTTGCTGGAATATTTGGATCATCAGGAATGGCAAAGTGTTTAGGAATGAAACACTACAGGAATGGCCCAGTTGAACAAATGGAGATGTGCCTTCATTCATGTCATTTCCCTTATGCAACACAAAATTAAATCTGCTTTTAAGGATGAGCTCTTAAGATGGATTTCTTTTCTACCTCCTTGAGGTTTTTGTTGCTTTTAATTTTTAGGATTAGCCTCCTTGGTTACATCTTGTGATCCCTGTACTTGTACTTTCCCTTATTTTAATAAAGCTTTGATTTGCTGTGGGGGGGTTACCCCATAGTTCCCAGTCAAAAAAAACTATTAATAGCTCTATAATAAAAACACACATGACATGGTCCATCCTTTTGGTACTAATATAAGGAACAATGAAAGAACTAAGGATTCGGGTATATAACCTTTGTTGAGTAGCTCATGTACTTGATGATGAACCTCCTTTGTTGAGTAGATTTGTACGGCATGACACATGGTTAGGGAAAAAGACACCTGAAATTTAGTCAATCTGATGCTCAATCCCACGAATAGGTGGTAATCCTGGTGACATGTCTACTTAAATGACGTCAATGAACTCCTGCAAAATATTAGTGCTAGCAGGAGGCAAAGAGGGAGGCAAGTCCTCGAATGAAAATATTTTTTCTTTGCACAAAAAAACATAAAATAATATTCACTAGCATCCAAATGAGCATTATCAGAATTATTACCGGGCAAATACAAATTCTTCAATGTAATTTCACTTGCAACACAAGGTAAAGATTTTCTACTAGTCTTATGTTGTTGCTCAAATACTTTAGCTATAATCCGATTTTTTCACTCTTGTTTCACTTTTGTTTGGTTTACTAGCTCTATCAAATACATCTTTCAAAATTTCTTCAAGAGACATAGGAAGTAAAATACTATTTTTATCATAAAAAACAAGAGTGTACTGATTTGTCCTACCATGGTATAATTTTTTTTCATCAAATTGTCATGGTCTACTAAGTAAAAAGGGAGAACACTTGCTTGTTTATCACCTCACAATCAACAAATTAGCAACCTTAACCTTGTTGTTATTGTTGAATCATTGAATGTACTAAGGATGAGGATGTAATCTAGTGTGAGGGACCAATTCTCCACCATCTCCATGCTAGCCAATTTGTTGTAACTCCCTCCAACAATGCTGACACAAATACAACGTTCTTTAACAACTCCATTTGCACGAAACAAATTGTGCCTTTGTTTTTTCTCAGCTTGGGTCACCTGCATAGTCAGAACTTGCTGAACAATTAAACTTTCATACATATAGATGTCTTCAACGGCCATATATTGTATATCTTGATCAGATTCATTGCCGCCATGTTCCCAATGTGCAACAAGAGCCAAAGTATGCTCATCGTAGTCACTAGTTTAGTCATACCCATCATCTTCACGCACGAGAATCACCTATTTCGATGGAAATTCACACGCGCAATGACCTAGGCCAGTGCAACGACGACATGTAATACCACTTGTTTTCCTTGTGGATGCCATGGATGAAGAGCTCTGTGTGGGAGCAGGTGCACTCTTTGTTGATGGTGGCTGTGTCTTCTTTGTAGTCTCTTTGCTTGATTTGATAGCCGAACTAGGTGGTGGTGTAGAAGGAAGTGCCATAGTAGAAGACACATATAATGTCCATGATGTAGTTTGTTCTACAGAAAAGTTATCCCTTGTCATGGACTATCGATCATGCACTTCATGTTCAGCTCTGCATGCAAGATGAAATGAACGATTGATGTTGTTATACTCCTCAAGCATATATTCATTATCTTTAATAAGACACATCTAATCAACCCATTTCGTAATAGCTAATAATATTCCTCTAGATAATTTTCTCTTGTCTTAAACCCGTTAATTTTCTATGCAATTCACGTGGATAGTGTGATTGGACCCAACGAGTACGCATAACATCTTTCAAAGGAAACAAAGTAGTTTACCATTATTATGATGCAATTTACAATGTTCGAACCATCAAATGGAAGCCAAACCTGAATTCACAAACATCAATTGTAACACGTATATTCTCAGAATATTGTAAGCATGTAAAACATTGATCAGTCTTTAACTCCCATGTATGAGGAATATATCTACCCTTATACCATGGAATATTTAATTTTAGTTTGAACACATGTTCATGTTTGCGTACCTGAGGGCATAGTGATGGCATACCATTTCGATGGTAGGGATGTGGGTGACCGACTTTATGTACATGCTTCTATGCAACCTTATCCTTGTAATCGTCCTCACCCTCATAGTCCTCGTACTGCTTGTCATAGAAGCAACGTCAGTATGAGTGTGTCCTTGTTCAAGGAGAACATGCGTTGTCCGTCCTATTTGACCTTGTTGGCAAGGTACAATAGGCGGTGTTTGCTGGCGAGGTGCATCATATGCTGGGGGAGGTACATGTGCGAGAAATTCATTGAACACTTGGTGTTGAAATTTTTCTCAAGTCCGTATATCTTCTCCATGGCCTTGCCAAATCTGCTGTCAAAGTCCTGCATATGTTCAGTCACCAATTTTATAAAATGATTGTGTAACTCCTTCATTGTCATGTTTTCCTTGTCAATCTCATCGGAGTTGGATCCTAACATGGTTAGTAACACACACACACACACACACACACACACACACACACACACACACACACACACACACACACACACACACACAAGTTTTGATCCTACTGGCTACAAGGAGGTGGTGTGGTGGACAATCAATAATCTGTCATGCGTATCTCAATTTTTACCAATCAACAATCAAGAAGGATGGCAAGGTGAACAAAGTTATATGTGATATACATGTTATTGATGTGTACCTTACTAATGATCGCAGTAGTGCATGGGTATTTGATACTGGTTCTGTTGCTAATATTTGCAACTCGAAACAGGGACTACGGATTAAGCGAAGATTGGCTAAAGGACGAGGTGACGATGCCCGTGGGAAATAGTTCCAAAGTCGATGTGATCGCGGTCGGCACGCTACCTCTACATCTACCTTCGGGATTAGTTTTAGACCTGAATAATTGTTATAGCGTTGAGCATGAACATTATATCTGGATCTTGTTTGATGCGAGATAGTTATTCATTTAAATCAGAGAATAGGTTGTTCTATTTATATGAGTAATATCTTTTCTGGTCATGCACCCTTGAAGAGTGGTCTATTTATATTGAATCTCGATAGTAGTGATACACATATTCATAATATTGAAGCCAAAAGATGCAGCGTTGATAATGATAGTGCAACTTATTTGTGGCACTGCCGTTTGGGTCATATTGGTGTAAAGCGCTTGAAGAAACTCCATTCGGATGGACTTTTGGAATCACTTGATTATGAATCACTTGGTACTTGCGAACCCTGCCTCATGGGCAAGATGACTAAAACGCCGTTCTCCGGAATAATGGAGCGAGCAACAGATTTATTGGAAATCATACATATTGATGTATGTGGTCCAATGAATGTTGAGGCTCGTGGCGGGTATCGTTATTTTCTCACCTTCACAGATGATTTGAGCAGATATGGGTATATCTACTTGATGAAACATAAGTCTGAAACATTTGAAAAGTTCAAAGAATTTCAGAGTGAAGTGGAAAATCATCGTAACAAGAAAATAAAGTTTCTACGATCTGATCGTGGAGGAGAATATTTGAGTTACGAGTTTGGTCTTCATTTGAAACAATGCGGAATAGTTTTGCAATTCATTCCACCCGGAACACCACAGCGTAATGGTGTGTCCGAACGTCGTAATCGTACTTTACTAGATATGGTGCGATCTATGATGTCTGTTACTGATTTACCGCTATCGTTTTGGGGTTATGCTTTAGAGACAGCTGCATTCACGTTAAATAGGGCACCATCTAAATCTGTTGAGACGACGCCTTATGAACTGTGGTTTGGCAAGAAACCAAAGTTGTCGTTTCTTAAAGTTTGGGGCTGCGATGCTTATGTGAAAAAGCTTCAACCTGATAAGCTCGAACCCAAATCGGAGAAATGTGTCTTCATAGGATACCCAAAGGAGACTGTTGGTACACCTTCTATCACAGATACGAAGGCAAGACATTCGTTGCTAAGAATGGATCCTTTCTAGAGAAGGAGTTTCTCTCGAAAGAAGTGAGTGGGAGGAAAGTAGAACTTGATGAGGTAACTGTACCTGCTCCCTTATTGGAAAGTAGTTCATCACAGAAATCTGTTCCTGTGACTCCTACACCAATTAGTGAGGAAGCTAATGATGATGATCATGTAACTTCAGATCAAGTTACTACCGAACCTCGTAGGTCAACCAGAGTAAGATCCGCACGAGAGTGGTACGGTAATCCTGTTCTGGAAGTCATGTTACTTGACCATGACGAACCTACGAACTGTGAGGAAGCGATGATGAGCCCAGATTCCGCGAAATGGCTTGAGGCCATGAAATCTGAGAAGGAGTTTCTCTCGAAAGAAGTGAGTGTGGACTTTGGTTGACTTGCCCGATGATCGGCAAGCCATCGAGAATAAATGGATCTTCAAGAAGAAGACTGCCGCTGACGGTAATGTTATTGTCTACAAAGCTCGACTTGTTGTGAAAGTTTTTCGACAAGTTCAAGGAGTTGACTACGATGAGACCTTCTCACCTATAGCGATGCTTAAGTCCGTCAGTATCATGTTAGCAATTGCCGCATTTTATGATTATGAAATTTGGCAAATGGATGTAAAGACTACATTCCTGAATGGATTTCTAGAAGAAGAGTTGTATATGATGCAACCTGAAGGTTTTATCAGTCCAAAGGGTACTAACAAAGTGTGCAAGCTCCAGCGATCCATCTATGGACTGGTGCAAGCATCTCGGAGTTGGAATAAACGTTTTGATAGTGTGATCAAAGCATATGATTTTATACAGACTTTTGGAGAAGCCTGTATTTACAAGAAAGTGAGTGGGAGCTCTGTGGCATTTCTAATATTATATGTGGATGACATATTGTTGATTGGAAATGATATAGAATTTTTGGATAGCATAAGAGGATACTTGAATAGGAGTTTTTCAATGAAAGACCTCGGTGAAGCTGCTTATATATTGGGCATCAAGATCTATAGAGATAGATTAAGACGCTTAATTGGACTTTCACGAAGCACATACCTTGATAAAGTTTTGAAGAAGTTCAAAATGGATCAAGCAAAGAAAGGGTTCTTGCCTGTGTTACAAGGTGTGAAGTTGAGTCAGACTCAATGCCTGACCACTGCAGAAGATAGAGAGAAAATGAAAGATGTTCCCTATGCTTGAGCCATAGGCTCTATCATGCATGCAATCCTGTGTACCAGACCTGATGTGTGCCTTGCTATTAGTTTAGTAGGGAGGTACCAAAGTAATCTAGGAGTGGATCACTGGACAGCGGTCAAGAACATCCTGAAATACCTGAAAAGGACTAAGGATATGTTTCTCGTTTATGGAGGTGACAAAGAGCTCGTCAGTAATCGTTACATCGATG